>JASCZL010000094.1:0-23906 GCA_030035585.1 Dugong dugon
CTCCCTTATATTAGTAGTAAAACTGACGCCTTGCACTGCTTAGTTGCCACAGTTTATTATAGAGTAGGCTCACACTCATCATCTTTTTTTGACTCTTAGAACAGTTACACATATGGAAATGCCCTCTTGTAAGAGCCCCCTGTCTTAGTCATCTAGTGCTGCTGTAACAGAAATACCACAAGTGGATGGCTTTAATGAAGATAAATTTATTTTTTCACAGTAAAGTAGGTTAGAAGTCCAAATTCTTACAGAGATAAGAGGTGGTGCAGGCCACACCCTAGGGAAACTCCCTTTACATTGGATCAGGGATGTAACTTTAGTAAGGGTGTTACAATCTCACCCTAATCCTCTTTAAGATAAAATCACAATCACAAAATGGAAGGCAACCACACAACACTGGGAATCATGGCCCAGACAAATTGATACACATATTTTTTGGGGGATGTAATTCAATCCATGACATCCCCCAAAACCAAACCCCTTGCCTTTGAGTTGATTCCGATTCACAGTGACCCTATAGGACAGAGTGGAACTGCCCCATAGGGTTTCCAAGGCTGTAAATCTTTATGGAAGCAGACTGCTGCATCTTTCACCTGCAGAGCAGCTGGTGAGTTCCAACTGCCAACCTTTTGGTTAGCAGTCGAGTGCTTTAACTACTCTGCCACCAGGGCCCCTACAATAAGAGCCCAGTTAAGTGTTATTTCTTTATATATCTTCTCTAAAATCTTTTTTACGTAGGTCAGTCAATCCCTCTTCCCATTATACCCTAATTCTTTCACTGTAGTTTCTAAACTGTATTGCACTTATTTGTTCATACATCTGCCTCTCTCCCTTACCTAGCTTGAAGCTCTTTGATATCATCTTATTTAAGATAGATTCAGTGTCTTGTAGATTTCCATCTCACTGTTTAACCCAGTGCCTGAAGCATAGTAGGTACCTCAATCATAGCTGAATGACTCACCAGTTGTGTGAAGGAGGCAGGGCAGGGAATATTGCCCTTATTTTATTGAGGTGTAATAGGGTTAAGGGACTTCCTAAGGATCTGCTGCAGATCCTAACCTAACAATCACTGTCTGTTTACCACACAGAAAGGTTTTTTTTTTCTTTTAAATTTTATTCATTTTGTTATTGTTGTTGTTGTTGAGAACATGCACAACAAAACATACACCAATTCAACGGTTTCTACGTGTCTAATTCAGTAACATTAAGTTCTACAACCCTTATCACCCTTCTTCTCTGAGTTGTTCTTCTTCCATTAACATAACTCACTGCCCCCTAAGGTTCCTATCTAATCTTTCAAGTTGCTGTTGTCAATTTGATTCCATACTGACATCTCTTAAAAGAGCATGATGTGCAATGCAGATATTTTTTAACTAGTTTAGAGAAACTATTGTTTAGTTTTAAGAAGACTTCAGGGAATATTTTTGGTTTGAGGTTTAAAGATTATCTCAGGGCAATATTTTCAGGGGCTTATCCAGCCTCCATGGCTCCAGAAAGTCTGGAGTCCATAAGAATTTTAAATTCTGTTCTGTATTTTTCCCCTTTGATCAGGATTCTTCTATAGAATCCTTGACCAAAATGTTCAGTCATGGTAGCCAGGCACCATCCAGTTCTTCTGGTCTTGTGGCAAAGGAGGCAGTTGTTCATGGAGGCAATTAGCCACACATTCCATATCTGCCTCCTGTTCCTGACTCTCCTTCTTCCTCTGTTGTTCCAGACCAATAGAGACTAATTGTTGTGCCTTGGATGGTGTCTTGCAAGCTTTTAAGACCCCAGGCACTATGCATCGAACTAGAAGGTAGAACAGAGGCACTAAACATGCTATTAGGCCAATTAACTGGGATGTTCCATAAAACCATGACCCTAAACCTCCAGATCAAGAAACCAAATCCCATGAGGTTTTTGGTTGTACGTAAGCAGGCTCAGCAGCTATTCTTTTTTTTGTTATTGTTGTAAATATATTTATCACACAGCTTTTGCCAATTCAACTTTTTATAGGTGTACAACTTATTGATAGCACTTGCAATAATAGGCTGTACAACTCTCCCATAATCAATGAGATTTTTCCATCACCTAAACTGAAACTCAGTATTCCATAAGCAATAACTCTGTCCTTCTTTCCCCCTTCCTCCCACACCTAATAACCACTAATAAACTTTGGTCTCTATAAATTTGCCTTTTCTTATCTTTTAACATAAGTGAGGTCATACAATATTTGTCCTTTTGTGATTGACTTATTTCACTCAACATAATGTTTTCAAGTTCCATCTGTACCATAGCATGTATCAAGACTTCATTTCTCCTACGGGCTGAGTAGTATTCCATTGTATGTATGTACCACGTTTTGTTTATCCACTCATCCGTTGATGGACATTTAGGTAGTTTCCATGTTTTGGCTATTTTGAATACTGCCGCCATGAACATTGGTGTACAAGTCTCTGTTTGAGTCTCTGCTTTCAAGTCCTTCGGGTACATACCTAGGAGTGGAGTTGCTGGGTCATATGGTCATTCTAGTTTTAGTTTTTTGAGGGACCGCCACACAATGGCTGTACCATTTTGCATTCCCACTGGCAATGCATAAGTGTTCCGATTTCCCCACATCCTCACCAACGTTTGTTATTTTTTGCATGTGTGCGTGTGAGTATGTGTGTGTATTTTAATTTTAACCATCGTAAAACCTAAAACTGCTGACGTCAAGTGAAGTGAAATGGCACACAGAAGGTTTTGAGGATCAAATGAGATAGCGAGCGCAAGGGTACTTTGCACATGGTGAGGATCCATAGAAATATAAGACATTCTTATAAATTTTCTATTTCCTATTTCCAAACAGCCAGTAATGAGTCCACATGGTGGTGTCAGAAGTTGGAAAAAGGCCTGGCTGGAGTAAGGCAATATAGTGAGGGGAGGACCAGAACCTAAGTTCCATGGGGTAGGAGACTTGGTCTGCCGTATGTTTAGCACCCACAACAGTGCCTGGAGCATAGTTTTTGTTGTTGGTTACTGTCGAGTTGGCTCTGACTCATGGTGACCTTATGTATAACATATTCCAGGGACGGATTACCCAATAAGCAAGGTACACATGGGCTTGATTGTGCTTACTTGCTAATCTATAGGGCACAATTTCACCTGTTTTCATCACCTTGCTTACTGTGCGGTATGGTGCGTATCATGCTTACTGGTTAATCTGCCCCTGTACGATATATATGTATAAGAGAACAAAACGCTGCCCAGTCCTGTGCCATCTTTAAGATCATTGGTATGTTTGAATCCATTGTTGTGGGAGAGGGCCAGTGAAAACAATGGAAACCCTTGATGAGATGGAGCGTAGTAGGTGCTCAATACATTATTTGATTGAACAAATGAGAAGGAGGGGGCAGGTGAAGTGAAGCAGGAAAGTAAGCTTTAACTTGAATTCTGAAGGGACAGGCCTATGTAAGGGTGGGCGGGGTGGGGATCATGCTCAGGCTCCCTTTCTGCCTTCCCGCTGGCTTTGTTAATCCCCTGGGGCCCAGATGGTGCCTGTGTCCTGTCCGTTTAAAAACGCCAGGGCTGGGTTGGCTGCCAAGCAGATGAGATTGTGTATGGCTGGCTCTTTTTTGCACCTGTGCAGCTCATTTAAGGATCCCAGAATTCTCGTTAGCAAGCACAACATTAGCTGAGTGCTCCTCCCTCCCCCGCTCCTGGCTCCTCGCCTTGGGCAGGGTTGTCTGCTGGGGGCCGGCACGGAGACCCTTCCTGGTTCTCTGACTGCCTGAGTCCCATGGCATTCACATTGCTGGGTCACATCCCAGGAGAACATGAGATTGAGCATCTGGGTACGAAAGGTCCAGCAAGCGTTGCGAGCGACCCTTTGTGGAGCAATGCCCCCCTTCCTCCAGGCTGAAGGGATGTGGAAACTCTTCTATAGAAGGGATTTGTTTTAATTAGTTGTCAGATTCCAGCAGGGGCTGATTGTTTTTCTTGGCACAACAGGCTTCCTCCAACACATTCCTTTCCTGTCATCCTTAGGGGAGTGGGAAGGTCTCTCTCTTTGAAAAGCCTTTTAGACATCCTCAGTGGACACCGAAGGAGCACTTATGGCATGGCTGGGCATAACACGGGTCAGTCCATAATGTGATCTGAAAGGTGGAGGGAACTCACAGAACCACAGGTGGTAGAACTGCAGGGGATTCAGAATTCATCTGAAAGGGAACTGCAAATGGATTATTAGACGAACTTGTGTGCCCACTCCAAAGGACTGGCTGTGGCTGCCTGAAGTCTTTACATGATCAATGAACAATATCTGCCATGGTTAGGTTAGGGGAGTGACCCAGGAATGCCGCAGATACTCAGAGCTTATGTGAATCCCTTTCTCCTGGTGCCTGATTTCTACTAAAAGAGCCATTACTTTGCATTAAGGCATTGTCTCTCTGTTAATATTTCTTATAAAATGTGTGTGCATCAGAGAGGAATAACAAGAAGTCATTGAAGCCTTCAACGATTGATTGATTGAGATTGATAGTGAAAAACATCATTATCGGTTTTGCTAGTTCTGGAAAATGCAAAGCACAGGCAACTCTGAAAACATAGGCAGTCCCCGGGTTATGAACGAGATCCGTTCCTATGTATGTCTTTAAGTTGAATTTGTAGGTAAGCCAGAACAGGTGCTTATGGTTCTTATTTAGCCTTACTTGAGTGCAAAAAAAGGCTTGAAGCCTTCTCAATGATTTAAAAGCTGCACATGCAGCAAGTGAAGATGATTGTGATGAACAATTTGTTGCAAGTCGGGTTAGTTCAATCATTTCAAAGTGAGGGCAAATTTACATAACATTAAAGGGCACGTATGAGTTGTCCTTAAGTAAGTTGGACTTCGCAACCTGGAGACTTACTGTAAATAGATTACCACTTTGCTTAGGATCCTTTATCTGATTGTTTTCCAAAGTGGCAGCTGGCTGAAAAGAAATTGGAGAACAAGTCAGTTTGGTGGAAGACAAGGTTGGAAACTCGAGGATGCCCTGGTCAGAGTGAGACTTGCAATGGGGGCACCAGGAGCCTAGAGGCACAGAGGCACCGACTACCTGTGAGAGGGCACAAGACCAACTCTATGCTTTGCTTTTTTGGAAACTGCCAGCTCTTTTTTTTTTTTTTTTTTTTTAATGTTGTAAAAACATAGATAACACATTTGCCAATTCAACGTTTTTCACGTGTACAATTCAGTGACACCAGTTACATCGATCATACTGTGCATCCATCACCATAAACAGAAACTCAGTACTTCCTAAACAAGGACTCCTCCTTTCCCCCTCCCTCCCACCCCTGGCAACCACAATTAAACTCTGATCTCTATACATTTGCCTATTCTAGGCGTTTCATATAAGTGAGATCATACAATGTTTGTTCTTTTCTGATTGACATATTTCACTCAAGTTCATCCATGTTGTAGCATGTATCAGGACTTCATTTCTCGTTGTGGCTGGCTAATATTTCATTGTATGTATATACCACCTTTTGTTTATCCAGTTATTTGCTGATGGACATTGGAGTTGTTTCTACCTTTTGGCTATTGTGAATAGTGCTGCAGTGAACATTGCTGTACATGTGTCTGTTTTTGTTGCTGCTTTCAAGTCTCTTGGGTATATACCTAGCAGTGGAATCGTTGGGTCATATGGTAACTCTTAAAGTTTTCCAACCACCAAACTGTTTTCCACAGCAAATGTACTATTTTGCATTCCCCCTAGCAATCGATGAGGGTTCCGATTTCTCAACAACTTCACCAACATTTGTTATTTTCGTTTTTTTAAAAAATATCTTAGCCATCCTAGCAAAGGCTAGAAGTGGTATCTTATTGTGGTTTTGATTTGCATGTCCCTAATCACTGATGGAACCTTGGTGGCACAATGGCTAAGGGCTACGGCTGCTAACCAAAAGTTCGGAAGTTTGAATCTACTAGTTGCTCCTTGGAAACCATATAGGGCAGTTCTACTCTATCCTATAGAGTTGCTATGCGTTGGAATCAACTCGGCGGCGATGGCTAATGGCTAATGATGTTGAGCATCTTTTCATGTGCTTATTGGCCATTTGTATATTGTCTTTGGAGAAACCACCAACTCTTGATCCCCACCTCCACCTCACCCCCAGTGCTGGAGAAGATGAAGGCTTCTTCTTGTGCAAGTCCTGTGTTCACAGCGCTGTCACCAGTTCTCGGTGGGCTGTGCCTCTGTCACCAACTTTGGGGGGCAGGCTGGGGAGAATGAGGTTGCAGCTGCTTAGTTTCTTTAGACTAAAAATTATTGGGGTCACTGGGCCAAAGTGCGGGGTAGGGGGGCGGATTACACTGCTAACAAGTAAGAAAGAGGTAATTCATGCGTCGTTTGGGAATTCTAACCAATCCAACTCCCATTAATGTACTAAGTCTTTATAGAATTAGACTTTAAAGTTAAGAGCATAAGCCAATCTAGTCTGAATTAAAAGAACTTAAATGGCAAAAAATCCTCCAGTCAGATTTATCAATTTTTCCTGAGGAGAACAGAATGGGAAGAAAGAGAAGCATTTATTATATGGGTCGACTAGACCTTAGCAAGTCCAGTAAGGGGTGAGTGGTTTGAACTAGGTCAGCAATCCTGGGTCCAAGTCCCTGTGCTAAGGTTACACTGAGTATGTGGCATCCTATGTTCATTCATTCATTTATTTGTTCATTCAGCAAGCACTTGTTGAGCACTTGTTATGTGCTGGCCTCTGAGGATATACTGATGACGAAGCCATGGACCTTGTCCTTATAGAGCTTTGAGTCAGTTGAGGCGTATAGACAAGAAAACAGGTATTTTTAACGGGGTCTGATAAGTACTGTACCAGGGGCATACACAGCACATGCTGGAGACCTCAGTTTTCCCGTCTTCAGAAAGGGAATGTTACTCTTTTATCATGAAGCTTCAAGTCACAAGAGTAGCTAGAGCTGGCCCAAGTAGTGCGCTGGGTATGGGGAACTCATTTCTGAAACAGATGGTGAAAGATGGTCCCCAGAACTCACTAATAGGATGTGGGCCGCCCCTAAAAGCAATTACAATTTCTTGCACCTGCAGAGTTTCTCACACATTTCAAACCACTATCATATCTGGTGTCTCATTTGCTCTTACTTCTCCCTTGTGAGATTGGAAGAAGGGGATGATTATTAACTCAGAAGACCCAAGGTCACATGGTTTGCTGGTGGCAGAGCTGGGACTAGAACACAACTACACTTTGCTGGATCATTCCATGGTGTGAATTGGGTGAAAGATGAAGTGAAGGAGTTAGGATGGAGCATAGAAAGGAGAAGAGGACAGGGGTTCCAACAGTCTACAAGTTTGTTTATTCATCGTTCACTCTTTCTTTCAACTAGCAAATCCTCACTGAGTGCCGATGATATGCAAAGGCACTGTGCTACACTCAGACAGAAGTGAATTCTTTTCTGGGCTTGCAGCAAGCTGAGGCCAAAGCTGGAACTTGAACCCCAGCCCGCGCCTCCTTCCACAAGGCCACACTTGCTGATTGGGGTATTGCTCCACAGCCAGGTAGCAAGAATATGGAAGGGTGGGACCACACCAAGGACAAGGATCCATTTTCTTGCAATCTTGCAAGAAGTCCTTGAAATATTTCTGGTGGAGATTTCAGAATACTGGAGCTTCCATTTCTATCAGGAGTGCAGAGGACTTAGTTGAGCTAGCCCCTTCCCCTCCCAGGGAGAAGGAACACACTCATTTTGGAGCAGGGAAGCAGCAGGTACCCGTGTCCTTGGGGATGCCCTGTCCTGGAGCCAGGTTTGTGGATGTGCTGATTTCCCAGTGATGACCTGGGCTGGGGAGTAGGAGGTGGGAATTATACCTGATCGCTTTGATGGGCGCAGTCTCTGCTTGCTTTATGGAAAGCAAACAACATCTAGGACAGGCCTGAACCCAGGGAAACTTGAGGGGTAGCTGGTTGCCTCAGGGTGTGTGCAGTCTGAGGGACTCCTGGGAGATGCCCTCATACTCACAATCCTTGTGGACCTCATGGGTGGACTTCATGGGAAAGCAAATTCCATCGTGGCATAAGGAAGAGCTTCTCAGTAATCTAAGTCATCTGGGACATTGGAATGGGGCCAGGGGAAAGCATGGGAAAAACAAGCACCCTGTTGGTGGAAGTGTTTATGTGTAATTGTCTTTGCTCTTAAAATTAAAAAGTTATTTTATTTTAATTCTATTTCATTTTAAGCAACGGCTACCTCATAAATAGGGAATGTGGAATCAGCCACGACACCTGGGTTCGAGTCCTAGGTCAGCAGCTCACTGGCTATGTGATCATGAACATGTCAATTAATGCCTTGGTCTTAAGTTTCCATCTTAAAAATACCTTCCTTAGAGGGTTTTGGGAGGCTCAAGTGAGAGGAACTTATAGGACAATGCTGTGTAAGCTGTTGAGTGCTATGTACTCGTTGGCTGTTTATTATTGTCCTGGAAGGTTTTTTCCAACTTTAAGAGCCTGTGGGCTGGTGATGATTAGAATCATACCATTAGCAATTCATTCTTTTGGGTTATACATTGCTCTTCCCCCTGGAAGCTGCATGGTTTCCTACTGTGGCAAGAAAGGTAATATAACAGGAAAGCACTAAGGGCATAGGGACAGTGGGGGGTAAGAAGAGAAAAGTCTGGATGATGGGAAAAGATGTTTGCCAAAAGAGAGGCCGGGGTGCAGGGTGGGCATGCAGGTAAATGTGCTCACGCGTCCAAACTCTAGGTTGGGCTCAGGGAAGGCATGTCTGCTTGGAAAGGGACAGTCTGGTCCCCGTTTTCTGCCTTCCAGTCCCTGGAGACTGAGCTGGACCCTTCGAATGACAGTCCTTCTCAGACCTAACACTGATGCTCCACCTTGTCAGGCTTGGCTAAGTAAAGACATGTCCCCTGTGGGGAGTGGCTGGGGCTGAGAGCTCTCCTGGGGACACTAGGCAGCAGGAGTCGGCTCCCTGCAGCTTGGCAGAAGCAATCATTGCCCCTTTCCCTTTTTTCTGCCTCTGACCTTGGGTAACCTGGAAAATTGCCAGTGCCCAAGAGCTGGTGTGCGTGCATGTGCATGTGTGCGTGCAACACGCATGTGCTCAGGACAGTGGCTGAGGGTTGTTTCAGGCAGCTAGGGTCAACCAAGGGCAATGCTGGCACCAGGACGGTGCTGGGTGTGGCCAGCATGGTGCCAATCATAGACTGAGTCCTGTGTAGTCAGGGGCGGTGGGGAGGATGCTCAACAATGAGCTAGGATATTTTAAGCTTACAATAGCTCAACAGAAGGGCAATTTACCCTAGCTCAGCTCATCCTGTCGCTGGGGACTTGTGAAGGGGGCTGGTGAGGAATGGGGGTTTCAGGCTTCTAAGGAAGTCTGAGATTTCTGAGGAGAGAGGAGTTCGAAGAAACAATCCTTCCCAGGTCTGTCTTGGATGAAATAAAGACATTGCCAAAAATTGTCTTGGGTGCCCTCTTCCTCTCCCCCATGATCTCCTCTGTCATTTGTCCCAGGCTTCCCAATCCCCAAACCTCCTGGATTTCAGGATCTGTGGATAGAAACCTAATTAGTACAAGTTTGGAGAATTCATTATAGGGTGGTTGTAGGGGGAATTTCTGATGTTGGTTTAAATGACCTTGAAGCCTGCTCAAAGCGCTGATAGTCTGTGTTTATAATCATATTTGAGTTTTGATACGTGATGTTGGCATTTAAAAAGAGAATCTAAAGAAAGTAAGTTCTAGTGGAGGCATTCCAGGCATTGCCAAAGGAGACTGGGGGCATAAGAGCTAACTTTTGGGTACCCCTCAAATTATCACTCTTACTCTTCTTGGATTTGACATTGGTCTGGTCTTGCCACAGATTCCAAGGGAAATGGGCACAGTCCTGGATGCCACACCCCTGCCTTGGATGGAGGTGAGCCCTTCAGAAGCTCCTCTGCCTGGTTCCCTGCACCACCACTCCCACTATTGTGACCCCATCCCATTCCATCATTCCCACCAGGATATAGAGAATGAGTGGCTATAGGTAGGGAGTAAGTTGGTAGAGTAGGAAGGGGGATTTAATATTTGGTGATGGGGAAGGCAGATGAGTTCTCCCAAGTGCCTCCACTCTGTGGGCACAGAGAGGGTGGTGGGGAACAAAACAGGAGGGGCAGAATGATCTTCTCATGGAAGGAACCAAGGATAAAAGTCATGAGCCTGGGGGTCTAGGCCTGGCAGTGTGGTGGATTCACCTGTGGTTTTGGGCGCATGTCACAGCACCTCTATTTTCCTTTTTGTGAAATGAGAACAACTCTACTCTCCAACCCCAACCTCCACACAGGTGTCAATTAATATCAGATAAGCTAAGGAATGTCAAAGAGCCTTAAATTTGTAGAGATCTATTATTTTTCTCTATTTATTTTGTAATTAGTTGAAGCTAAGGGAAGCCCTTGCTGGGATTTTTGATTGTTTTTGTTGGGGAGAAGGGAGTAGTGGGGAGGGGGGCAGAACTCAAACAGTGGGAGGAAGCATTCTGGAATCTATGTTAGCAGTAGCAGAGAAGTCCTACTCCAAGGCTGGGTGGGTGATTGTTTCTGGCCTGTGAGGGAGGCTGTGGCAGGAAGTGAAAAATTCATTAGTCTAGGGTGTCAGAGGACCCAGTTTTAAGTCCTGGCTCTGCCATTTGCTGGCTGTGTTGGGACCTTGGCAGGTCATGAGCTGTCCTCAGGCCTGAGTTAGTTCACTTCTAACCCATTGCTGTCTAGTCGATTCCAACTCATAGTTCACTTTTAAAGGGAAGCTGGTTCTGCCTCGCCTTTCTCCCAGGGATGTTGTAATGATTTAGAGATCACCACGTGGAAGGTGCTTTGTGAAACTGTGAGGGGCGCTGTCTCCACATAAGGTGGTATTGATAACATCTTGTTGGAATAACTTTCCATCTGCCTCCCAGATCCAGCCCCGCCTCATCCAAGCGCTGCTGCAGCAGGCCCCTCTCCCTCTAATGGGTTCCCCTGGGTGCTCCCTCGAGTGGGTGGGGCTGCAGAGAGGTCTCTGAGGCCCTGGGGAGAGGCTCAGTGAAGCAGATCCCCACCTTTGCCAGTGCTTACCTCTAAAGAGAATGATGAAGCACTCAGAACACTGACCGAAATCAATTAGAGAAATCCATGGCCCTGAGTGCAATATGCATTTCTTCCCTCCTAGCCCGCTCCCACCCAGCCTGCCCCAGCAGCTCTGTTCACTCTTTGGAAATTTGATGGTTTAGTTAAATCCCTGCTGGCCTCCATTGCCAGACTAGCTCACTCCTTCCAGGCTGGCCTCTGGGGTCTGGAATGGCCCTGTGGGGATGGTACGCTGTGAGGGAGTCAGCCTGCTATTAGGAGGGGATTAGGAGGGAGACGGGGGGCCGGGACAGAGCTGGGAAAGCCCATGGCTGATCCAGGCCTGGGGCACCAAGCTGGGCGCGTGAACCTGCACTGGGCTGGACAGATCTTTTCCATACCCTACACTTGAACTCCAAAGATTGGCTGGGACAAGGCCCACAGTAAGGAAGTTTCACTTCTCATGATTTTTTCACACTGTTGTTGGACAAGGTAGAGAAAGAGGGAATCTTTAAGGGTTTTTGAACTGGGACACGAAAATTCATAGGCCTAGAGAAACTTTGCTTATTTATTCATGGCACACAGATTACCAGTGCAGGGCCCTGGACCCATATTGCCCAAGTTCAAATCCTGGGTCTGCCATTTAAAATGTGACCTTAGGCAAATTAAATCACTTCTCTTGCTTCAGTTTTCTCACTTGTAAAATGGGGCTGGTAATAGTACCTACCCACAGAATTACTATAAGAAGTAAAGGTATTAATACGTGTACATCGCCATGAAGTTAGCTACTTTAACGATTTTTTCCAGTGACAAAGCCTAAGATCTCAGGGCTGCTGACTCTCCAGGCCTGGCCACTCTCTGAGTGGAAGGCAATATCCCTCCTCTCTGTCTCCTGTGTTCAATCTGTCACCACCATCCTGCTGATTCATCTTTACAATGCTTCTGACAACCATCTCCTCCTCTCCACGTCCACTGCCACCGGCTGTTTTGGGCCCTCATTACCTCAGGCTGAGACTGTTAGAATCGCCTCCTAACTGGTCTCTTGTCTCCATCCTTCACACGTTGTCAGATCAATCTTCCTAAAACACCATTCTCATCATGTCACTCGCCTGCTCAAAAACCTTCAGTGGCTCCTGTGGGATCAAGGCTGAAGTTGAAAGGGCTTAGTTCTCACTGTATCCCAATTGGACTTCCAGATCTTCTTCCACCAGCCCGCTTCCCACCTATATCCTTGGTTCCTCCCAAATGTTAGACTGTTTCTCAAACGTTTCTTACTATCATGCCTTCCCTATGCACTTCCTCTTGTCCAGAGTGCCCACCTCTGTGCTCAGCCAAATTCTACCCATCTTTCTAGGCCCAGCTTGAATCTTCCCTTAACCTGGGAAGCCCTCCCTGACTGCTCCCCTGAAATCCGATAGTATAACTGTTCCTTTATCTCAGTTGGCCTCAGTGGGGCCTTGGGTCGTTCTCTATCTTTCTGTGGGTGCATGACTTAACTCCATCCGTGGCCTGTAAATGCTTCCGTGGCAGGAGCAGTCCTGCTCGGTGCCATGTTCCCCAAAGGCCTCACACTGTGCCAGGGACAGAGTGGGTATTCAATCCATGTGTGCTCGTTGATCAACTATGGGAAACCCCGGGTCAGGCCAATGTCCCATGGCTGAGGGCACCTCCATGGTTCCTGTTAGGCACCTTCTTTTTATTCCTGGTTGGTTTTTACCTCTGCAGCAAGGGAACACTCACCTTCTTCCCTCCACCAGAGAAGAGGAGGAGATAAGATTCCCACCGGTCTGGTCAGTTGAGCAGTGTGGCTATGCTCTGCTGCTAATGAGTGTGTGTGCTGGGATGGGCTGCAACCCTCCTCCTCTCTCATAGACCTTCTTTCTCCCTACTTCTTTACTGCTCCAGCCCTCAGCGGAATCCACTCCATAAAACAAGTAGGGGCTAGAAAGACTAGGGAAAAAAAATGAATTAAAAGCCATAAATGCTCTTTTTCTCTCCTGCTGCACTTTGCAGCTCCTGGGTCTGTGGTGGGGGAGAGGTCATCTTGGGTGGGCAGGTGGCTTATCTGGCCCGGAGCTCAGAAGCAGCTGGGATGGGTCCTGAGGGCAGTCCAAAAGATACAGGTACCTTAGGGTGTGTGAAACTGTACCAGTGAACCTATGGGCTTTTGTTTGCACCTGCTAAGAAACTATCTCTTTCCCCCCATGAATGTCTCTTGCAAGATCTGCTCATATCCTTTATCTTGTAGAAAATAGTCTATTTTCCTTGACCCTCCATAGCTTTTCATCTGTGCTTCTCATTTATCACTTAGGTTTTATTGCTTTGTCATAGGTCCCTAATTCCTCTTCTGGATCCTCCATAAAAGAGGTGATAACTAGCAGGTTTCTGAGCACTTTCTGTGAGTCAGGCATTTTACTAGCTGCTTGGTATACAGTATCTCATCTAATCCCCACAACAGTTGTTTTTTTATTCCCATTTTATAGATGAGATAACTGAGGTTCAGGGAGATTAAATTAAATTGTGCAAGATCACATGGCTAGTGAGTGTGATACCAGAATGGGTGGGGGTGAGGGGAATACCTACACAACCAGAAGGCCCTGGAAGTAGAAGGGGAAGCAGAAAGTTTACTTCTGGCCAGGCTCCCAGCCTCTGGCCTGCTGTCCACCTCCCCAGCATTAGAATTCCTATCATTTTCCATCCTTTAGAAGCACACTTGTCTGAAGACTGTTTCTTAAGTCCCCCAATTTTTGAAAAGAAGCCAGAAGGCCTGGTCAGATGTGAAGCCATTTCCTAGCACGGAAGAGGTCCCGAGGTGGGCAGGCCGGGATGGGGCTTTCTTCAGCTCTTATCCTCAGGCCCAGGACCTCCACTACCCAGCTAGGCAGCAGCTCCATCAGACGCCACACAACGGCTGGGAGGGGATGCAGAGAGCAGAGGGCCAAAGCCTTGGGATGGGTGGAGTGAGAGAGGTGGGATGGAGGAGACAGGCACTCTGCGCTTCCAAGGCTCTGCAAAGCTGCGTTCCCGCCTAAATCCGCAAGATGGAAGTTGCTCCCTCTAGCTTTCCCACTAGCGAAGGCTGCTTCCTGATTTTGAGTGACCCCTCCTTTCGCGCCCAAGTCTATTTCTACCATTTACTCTTGCCAGAGTACTGTTCATTAAAAAAAAAAAAAAGAAAAAAAGCATCTTAAAAGGCACTGCATAAGACAACTTAGATCCAGAGCAGATCGGTTTTGGGCAGCGCGGAAAGTTCACTCGGCACTGTGTGTACCCTACCCCAGCACACGGAGTGTGCATGAGTGAAGCTGCGTACTGGGATGTGTTCCCGAAAGCTGAGGGATACAGGGCAGCTCTAACGTAGCTGAGAACGTGTAAGAAGGGAGTGTGAAACTGGGGCGACCGGTATGCGTGGGTGTGTGCCTCCGTGTGCGCCGCAGCGTGTGCACTCGCGTGTCCGCAGCCCCGCTGTCTCGTCCCCTCTTGCCGGAACGTGTTAGCAGCCTCACCTCTCCTTCAGTCCTTTGCCAGCCAGACGCTTCCTTTTTGGTGTTTCTGGGCGTTTTTTGTAAATTCCGTGACTAAAACACGCCGATGAGCCCAGCCCACCGACAGATGGATCGCCCCCTTCCTGGCTGGGGGAGGGGGAACCCCACCCGGAGCCTCGGGAGCAGGGGAGCTACCAGCTGCCCCGGGCCGAGCACCCCGCAGCCCAGACGATTGCGAAGAACAGGGCCCCGAGCGAGGGCGGTGGTGGCCGCCGATCCTGGCGCGGAGCCCTGGCCTGGGTCTGTCTTGAGGCGCTCCTGCCGGGGCAGGGTGTGAGACCCGGTCTGAATCTTCCCGTGCGGCAGGTTCGCTGGCCTCTGAAGAGGCGGTCAGTGCACCCTGAAACAGGAGCCTTCTCCCGTGCCGGGGAAGGAGGCATGTGTGGAAGGGGAGTCTCGAAGGGCTGCGCAGCTGGGGCGGGCTGGGGGGCCAGAAATCCGCGGGTGTGAGGGGAAAGTTCTCGAGCTCCGCGTGGAAAGCACACGTTTATGTGTGCGCGGGCCTAGACCTGGGGCAAGCAGGCAGCACGGGGGTGCGGGGGGCTGGCGCTGAAGGGGGTCATTTTCCATGGTGCCCTCGGGTAGACGCTCTGCTTCGGCTCCTGGGCTGAGGGACGGATTAGCCGGAGGAGAGTGGAGCTGTCTCTCCACACCTGGGCCACTAGGCCGGATTTTTTGTAGCGCCCTTCCTCCTGCGCCCCCAGGATGGCTCGGGCACCCCAGACTCGGCGCTCTCGGGACTCAGCTCAGCCTCCGAGACCCGGCAGTCGCAAAGGCAGGGACAGTGGGGCTTGGAGGGCGAAGCCCGCCCGCGGGCGCGGTGCTGCGAGTGCAACGAGGGGGCCGCGGAGACCGGGGTGGGCTTGAGCCGGAGCAGTAGCCAGGAGCCGGTCAGTTTCCAGCCAAGGCAGCAGGTCAGTCCGGGGAAGGGCAGGCGGCTGAGCAGAGGGAGCCAGCGGCGCAGTTCCCTCGGCTAGCGTTTCCCGGCGCCACCGCTACTGCTGGGTGGCCGCCGCCACTGCCGAGTGTCGCTGCTCCGCCGCGCTGCCGCGCCCCGCGCCGCCAGCCGCCTGGGAGCCGGAGCGCCGAGGCCCGGGCGGAGGAGAGGGGCGCCGGCGCGCGAGCCGCGGCGAGGGAGCCGAAAGGGGAAGGGGGGCGGGAGGAGGGAGGAGCAGGGAGAGAGGGAGAAGGGGGAGGGAGAGGGGAGAGCTGGGGAGAGCGAGAGCAAAAGAGCGAGGGAGAGGAGAGCAGGCAGAGGAGCGAGAAAGACACACACGCAGAGACACACGGGCACTGGAATCCCATTAGAAAAAAAGTGAAACGAGCAAGGGTTAGCGGGAGAAGGTCTTTTTTTTTTTTTTTTTTGAATCTTTTCTTCGTCTTGGTGCGAAAGAAGCGACTCGAGGCTGTCGTCCTCGAAGCTCCCGCTGGATTGTTTCTCGGCTTTCACACCCGTCGGTGGATTTCTTTCATTTTTGCATTTTATTCTGACCCCCACCCTTGCCTCTTCCTTCAGCCCTCACTCTCAAATCGCCTTTTCCCCACCTCCCCATTCCCCTCCTGGGAAACGCAAGGGAATCGGACCCGCGGGGACTCGCGCCTTCCCGGACGAATTGAGACGAGGTCTGACCTCAGGACTGGCTGTTGGCTTATAAAATACACACGCATATATACATTATATACGTACATATTTTATTTTCGTGGGGAAGGGGAGGTGTCGAGAGGCAGCCCACCGCCCTCCTTTCACCCCACCCCCTCCAGCCAGAAGCGAGAATCGCAGGACTCAGGATCTTCATCGGGTGGACTAGCTGGGATCTCCGCACTGGATTTGGGGCTGATTATCACTGCTTGGCTATTAGTATTGTTGTTGTTATTATTACTAATTTTTAACCCAAGGGAGAAAGAGAAAGAAAAGAACAGTGGGATTTATTTAACATGATCTTGGCAAACGCCTTCTGCCTCTTCTTCTTTTTAGGTGAGTACCTGTGGGCGTTAAGAGCAGCTCGCCCGCCAGAGCCTGGGGGGCAGAGTGGGCTGCGCGTTCCAACGCTGGCGAGAAGCCGGGAACGTGGGGAGCGAACGGGGAGCAGGCGGGCGAGGGCACTGGTGGTAGCCGGAGTCCGCCCGAGCCGGGGAGAGATCCCCAGGGAGAGCGCGCCGCGTACTGAGTCCCACCGGGGCCCGAACCCGAGCCGAGCTTGGGTTGCGAGGACGCGGGCGGAGTGACGGGAGCCGTTGCTGGCTGCTTATGCGGGGTGATCGGAAAGGAGACTTAAAACACCCCAACCATCCGCGCGCACACGCACGCACACACATACACACACACACTCCTTCACACACACAATGATAGCACTGGTTTCCTGCAAAATAATAGGTTTAAATCGCGGCAACTTAAAAAATTTCCAACTCTTGATCTAGAAGAGGAGGGGAGAAGCTCAGTGAAGGGAGAGAAAAATCACGTCAGTTCCACCTTTCTCCCGATCGGCTCCTCGAGTCGATCTTGGTATGATCACGGTGGAGGACATGGATTTCTCCTGGAGCTCCTGGTTGGACATCTGTGGTGGTGGTGGTGGTGGGGGGGGGGGTGGGGGCGCTGGCAGTCATCCCTCAACTGCCAGTCAACCGCTGGAAAATGCACCCCTCTTCCCCACTGCTCGGAGCTCTTTCCCGCAGCTCTACTCCTTAGAACACTTCTCAAGTTACTCCCCACGCTTTACCCTCCCTGACTCCCAGACCCGAACCAGATTGGTGAGTGGGAGTGGAGGGTTGTGAGCGGACAACGTTCACCGCCTTCTCTTCTCCCAGGTGGGAAGAGGAGTAAGGAAGGCCAAAGTTTGCTTCCTTAGGTGAAGAAGGTGGGGGGTGAGGGCGGAAAACAGATCTGAACAAAGACCTCTGCCCATGTTGTAAACCCCCCCCCCACGCCCCGCAAGGGCAGGAGGAGGGGCTGCCTTGTACCCCTTGAGCCAGGGCAGTTTCTTTCCCACCCAGAATTCCCAACCCCTCTCCCCATTTATGCCATGTGAAATCTCAGCTATTTGGGAATCAGGGGTCTTAGAGAGAGAATTCTTGGGGTGGAGGTGAGGGAAATAGAGTGTTTGCAAGGCTGTGTGCTGACCAGAAGCCCCAGGCCAGGCTGCTGCCAGGGACTAGATGCTCCAGAGAGGGAGCTGCTTGTACTGTGGTATGTTGAAGGGGCTCAGCATCTGCTCAGTGTAGATGCTATGCTAGCCAATTGTGAACCAGGCGGCCCAGCTGGTTCTGAATACACCGTTTCCCTCCTGCCTCCTACAGGAGGGGCTTGGGGATGGCTGTGGGAAGGTGGGAAGGCCCCTGGAAATTTGAGGGCCTAGTAAGTGCTCCCCTGAGTATGACAGGGGATTCGGATTCCATGTTGGTCAGGCCCTGAGACCCTTTGCCAACCCCTCCCAGCCCCAGTGAAGTCCCCAGGGGCCGTGGTCCTGCTCTGGGGAGTGGCCTGTACCATTCAGCTTCCCCAAGCCAGATGCAGCTTCTCTCCTGAGTGGGAGGGGCTGAGAGAGAAAGCTGGGAAGGTGCTCTATGGCCCACTGTCATCCTGAAACCCTTCCCAGCAACTCTCTGGAAGTGGACTTTCATTTAGAAGGGCCTATTGTAAAACCTGAACTTTTCTGCTGGTGCTGGTTGAAAACCCACCTTTCTGGGGCCAACTATGGTCAGGGCGAAGAAGAAAAGAAAATTGTATTTCAGGAAAAGTAGCCAGATTGCTGGCTGCTGAGCTGCATAGACCTTGGGCAGGCAGGGCTTCTAAGTGTGGGCACCTGTTGAGGTGTAAGGTGGGGTGAGTAGTGGGGAGCACAGGCCCCTCAGCCACCTACAGGGCCTAGACCTAACTGAAGGGGGCTGAGGAGTTTACTCTGTTCTCCTTCCCAGAAGTGCCACTAGGGATCATGCACAGAGAGAGAGAGAGAGAGAGAGAGAGAGAGAGAGAGAGAGAGAGAGAGAGAGAGAGAGAGAGAGAGAGTGTGTGTGTGTGTGTGTGTGTGTGTGTGTGTGTGTGTGTGTGTGTGTGTGTGTGTGTGTGTGTGTGTGTGTGTGTGTGTGTGTGTGTGTGTGTGTGTGTGTGTGTGTGTGTGTGTGTGTGTGTGTGTGTGTGTGTGTGTGTGTGTGTGTGTGTGTGTGTGTGTGTGTGTGTGTGTGTGTGTGTGTGTGTGTGTGTGTGTGTGTGTGGTGTCAGAGATGCCCACTCTGGTGTGAAGACAAAGACATTGCCTGTGACCCTGGGGGCTGAGTGGTGAGAGAAGGGGGTGAGAGCAGCATTCTCCTTTGACCACTGGCCTTCAGTTCTCCTTTTGTTGAGAAGCCCCTTCTTAAAGCTGGGTGTGAGGAGTTAACTGAGCAACTATAGAATATTGAAGACTCAGGGTTAGGTCAGTAAAGAGGAAGGAATAGGCTGATGTTAAGGCAACTTCAGTTCCAGGGCCCCTTTCCTGGCAAGAAGCCCCTATTTGGGAGTTGACTGGAAATTCCACTCGGGAGGGAGAGGCTTCTTTGGAGTTTGAGAGAGGCGGGTTCGGATGGGGTATGGGGTATGAGTTTTCAGGAGCAAGGGCTTTTGATATGCCCCTCCCAAGAGCCTAAGGCTGTGGTGGAGAGGCCTTCCTTGTCCAGCCATCCTGACCTCCAGTGTTGATGTACTCAGGGAGAGAGGGAGGTGGGGAAAAGCAAACTGAGGGCCAACCTGCATTCTCCCTTGCATTCTAGCTTTTGTGGGGACATTTGAGACAGGAGGGCAGTTGTAGATCTGCGTAGTCTCTCAGTCCCCCTGTGTCTATAGAAGCTGTTCCACCTGTCTTTTCTTGATGGGTCTGAGTTTTCTCCTGATCTAGAACTTGGAAACATCACCAGAGTACCTTCTGACCTTTACTTTCTTAGAAGTTTTGGTTAAAGTCTCCAGGTTGCAATGATTCCATTCTCTGACTGGGCTTGATTGGTTCTAGGGGTCAGGAAGCCAACTAAAAGAGTCAGAAACAGACAACAATTGGGCACAGTTTGGTGAAAGGATGGACTGGCCCTTCACAGAGTGTCTTCCTGCCCTGGTCACATGCACCAGTTGGCAGACTTGGGGAAGCCCTGGCTTTTGGCATGGGAGCCTAGGAATCTGTAAGGGTCTTCCCTTGGGGCTCTGGGCCTCACCTGTAGGGCAGGCAAGGTAAACGTCCTTATTGCCTCAATCCCTTGAGGCAAATTCCCTGACCTTTAAGCGTGCTGTAAGTTCTGAGTCTACAGAAAGCCGAGGATGAGGATACTAGGGCATCCCTTTCTCAGTTCACTTCCAGAAGAGCAGCCTTAGGCTTAAAGTGGGAGGAAAGAAGCCGACTGACCAGATGCTGAGGTTGAAGTTAATGGAGGGCCCAGGTCTGGGCTGTGAGGCTCCAGTGGGCTGGTTGGCTGGTTAGTGGCAGCAGGTGCAAGTGAGGCAGTGTCAGCTCAGCTGCTCCTGGGTGCCCCAGATGCACCCGATTTATGTTCGGATTATGCTCAGACCTAGGAATCTGCTGAAGCTGAGAAATAAAGATGCTGCCTCGGCTTGTGTGGGAGGACATCTCTCCAGCCAGTGCCTGGGCAGGCGCCCCACTGCCAGTGTTCCACACACCATGCTGATTTCTTCTCTGATCTTGCCTTTAGCTCTTCCTGTGCTGAGGTAGAGGTGTGTTCAGTGGGAGAAGGAAATGTCTCTTGCTCTGGCCCCTGAGGCTTTGCCCACCCCAGGCCAGCCCCTGCTCCTGTCTTCCTCCTTGTGGTGTAGGCCTCCTGTGTCCCTTGTCCCTCTAGGAGCAGATTCCTTTTCTCTTGGCAGCTCTCTCTGGAGTGATAGTCTCGCTGTCCTGAGCTCTGCCTCTAGGTGCCGCTGTCTTCCTGTGGTAGCTCCCCCTGAGCAGGGCCTCCTAGGGGGAAAGAGTGAGAAGCGGTTGTCTGGGTAGGGATGGGGGAGCGTGTTCTGCGGTATTCTGAGGAGGGGACTTTTGGCCTCAGGGGTGTTATATTTGGGGGTGGGACGGAGTAGAGGAAGTCTTTGGCCTAGAAAAGGCAGACTTGGCTGCTGGGCCATGGTATGGGCTGGAGTTAGGAGCTTGGAAGAGGACAGGAGGACTGGGAGGAGATATCTGTGTCTAGAGGAAACCATTTTGGAGCTTGGCTTTGAAAAGATCAAGTGGGCCTCTCCCTGCCCGTCATCTCCATTTCTTCTTCCCTAACCCCCTCCCTTCTGAGGGACTGTGCCCCTGTGGGTTTGGACACTCCGGGGCAATGGATGAGCAGGGTGAGGTCACTGGCCCTTGTTCAGTTTGGAGAAACAGGGCTCAATCCGTGAGGTAAGGGTCTGATGGAGGGAAGCTCTTTCCCTTTTGCGGTTGATTTATTATCTGGCGCTTTAGGAGGAAGAAAAAAGAGGAGAGATGGGGGAGAGGGTTTTAGAGAAGGGCAGAGAGCAGAAGAAAGGAAGAAAAACAGGAGGTGAGGGAGAGAAGGCAAGGCCATTCAAAAAGAAAAGGTGATCACAGACAAAGAGACCTCGTAGGAGGAAATCAGAAAGAGAAGCATGGGAGGTAGAAAAGCAGGGAAAAGGGCAGACAGTCTAGGGAGGGGGAGAAGAGAGAGGCAGAGGGAATAAATTGAGTTGCTCCCCAGGCTTGCCTAAAGTATTTTCTTATGGAGGGGGCCTGGGGTAGAACTTGTCCCGTGGAAGGCAAATTTCAGGTCTCTGTCTGGTGGGAGTTGAACTGGAAGGTGTGTAGGTCTCTCCCTGTGTTTCCTTGAAGCCCAGAAGCTCAGAATAAATAGGCTATGGGTCAGAGGGGTTTTTTCTGCCTCTTGTGGGACACTGGGGTATCATCTTCCTTCTTTGGGCCTCAATTTCCTCAGGGGCTGGACTCTGTGGTCTCTGAGGTCCTAACAGACTATGAAAGTTAAATTACTTTCTGCTGGTTTCAAGGCTTAACATGCTGTCTTGGATGGGCCTCTGGCTAGAACTGAGGTTTATGGGAGGACTGGGTAGTGTTAAAGTGAGATTCCCCCTTTGTACACGTCAGCAAGCCCTGCAGCCCTGGCTTCTCACTGAGGCTGTGGCTGTCTTCTCTGGACTCTTGGTGTCTTAGACTGTCTGTGATCTCCCGTGAAGGCCGAGCCGCAGCCTTGCTGGCTTTACTGTGCTGTGCTCCTAGGCCCAGGGCCAGTGCTCAGGAGTGGTGGAGTGGACACAGGAAAAGGAAGTAATAGAACCAGGGGAGAATGGCAGCTTGAGTTCTCCTTTGGGTTTAGGGAAAGATACTGGTGTTTTGGGATCCTTTAACCGCCTTGTCTCTGGTCCGCCCTGTGTTGGGGAAGGCAGTGTTGGCCTTGGTGTGCCCCAGTGTAAAACGGGTGTGAAGTTTCCAGAAGGGTCCAAGCCCCCAGGCCTGTACCTTGGGGCGGAGATTGTGGTGGCCCTCATTCATGCTTGTCTTCCCTCCCTACTACCCAGACGAGACCCTCCGCTCTTTGGCCAGCCCTTCCTCCCTGCCGGGCCCCGAGCCCCACGGCTGGCGCCCCCCAGTGGACTGTGTCCGGGCCAATGAGCTGTGTGCAGCTGAATCCAACTGCAGCTCCCGCTACCGTACACTGCGGCAGTGCCTGGCAGGCCGGGACCGCAACACCATGCTGGCCAACAAGGAGTGCCAGGCGGCCCTGGAGGTCCTGCAGGAGAGCCCGCTGTATGACTGCCGCTGCAAGCGGGGCATGAAGAAGGAGCTGCAGTGCTTGCAGATCTACTGGAGCATCCACCTGGGGCTGACCGAGGGTAAGCCCGGGTGGGGCCTTGGCGGGGAGGTGGTGGAGGTGGTGAGGGGACTGAGGTGGGGCATACGGTGGGCCAGGGGTTCAGAGGGAGGACTTGGTCATGACATGAACTGGACAGCTCTCTGCCTGCCAGGGGAACCTAGAACCCAGGAGAAGTAACCCCATGATCTAGGATGGCTGCTGTTGTTAGAGAAAGCCAAGAGAGACAAAAAAGGAGGCAGAGTGACAGCAGGAAAGGCAGAGAGAGCAGGGTAGTGGGAAAAGGAGAAGGAGGGTTGGAGAGATGAGCAGGGACTGGGGAAGAGGACGTAGACAAGGATGGTGTGATGCAGTAGCAGGAGAAGATGAGGCAAGAGTAACCAGACAGATGGGGAAGTGGGAACTAAGATGAGAGAAGGGGCAGGTCATGTAAGTCAAAACCATGCTGCACAGAGGAAGCAAGCCCCAGCCCTCCCAGCTGCCCAAGGAGCTGAGACCAGGGGCTGGTGGTCCTGTGCCTGTCCCTCTGGCTCCTGCCTTCTTGTTCCCAGGAGACCTGCCTTTTCAGGCAGCTTCCTAATTCCATGGCTGGCCTAAGCACCTTCTCCAGGCCTTTGAGCTGTGTGTGGGCAGCAGGTCCTACATCCCCTGGTGCACCTGCCTCCACATCCCAAAGCAGAAACCTGTAAATCCCTCCCCTAATGACTTACCCACCCCACCTCTTTCCCTCCTCAGCTGGGGTATGGAACGCTTGCACACACATTAGGAGGACTGGTCACCCAGGTCAGATGTTCATTTATTAATTCAACAAATATCTGTGGAGAATTTACCATCTGTGAGACATTGTGGGAACAGTGGAGAACAAGGTGTGTGCAGCCTCTGCCTTCATGGAACTCATTGTCTGGGGATGCAGATAAGTAAGCAGCTTCTGTAATTTGGTGGCATGAGTACTATGATGAAGAAAACACAGGGTGCTGTGGTAGCACATAGGAGGGGCATCTAATCCCTTCGAAAATCTCAGAAGCCTTTCTGGAAGGGGCAGCCTCCAACCTGAGACTGTTGGAGTTACATAGGTGAAGAGGTATAGGAAGAATGTGTGAAGTAGAGGGAATAGCATGGGCAAAGGCCTGGATGTGAGAGAGTTGAACCCATTTGCACAACTGCAAGTAATTCAATATGAGTAGAGGGTGGAGTTGGAAGTGGTGATGGAGTGAGGAGAGGTGGGGAGGGGTACAAGATCTGATGGTCAGTAGGGAGCCCTGAAAGGTTAAAGCAAGATGATCAGATGTGCTCACATCAGATGTGAGATAATCAGATCTATGCTTTGGAAAAAAGATTATGTGAATTCCAATGAAGAAGGACTGTTAGAAGACCACAGCTGTGGACTGATGGCAGCTGAAGCAGGAGAGTGTAGGAAGGAAAGAAGGTGGAGCTGAGAGCTATTTAGGAGGTAGAATCAACAGGTCTCAGTGACTAACTGAAGGTGAGAGGGTGAGGGGAAGAG
>JASCZL010000032.1:0-23693 GCA_030035585.1 Dugong dugon
TTTAGTTGTTCCTTCTCTTGTTGGTGTTAGTTTAGGTAAGCAGTGAGTTTCTAAAAACTTGTCCATTTCCTCCAGGTTTTCAAATTTGATAGAGTATAATTTTTCATAGTATTCTGTTAATATTTTTTAAATTTCAGTTGGGTCTGTTGTGATATCACCCATCTCATTTCTTATAGGAGTTATTTGCTTCCTCTCCTGTTTTTCTTTTGTCAATTTGGTCAATGGTTTATCAATTTTGTTGAGCTTTTCAAAGAACCAGAGTTTGGTCTTGTTAGCTCTTTCAATTGTTTTTCTATTCTGTATTTCATTTAATTCTGCTCTAATTCTTATTATTTACTTTCGTCTGGTGCCCGAGGGCTTCTTATGCTGCTCTCTTTCTACTTGTTGAAGTTGTAGGCTTAATGTTTTGATTGTGGCCCTTTCTTCTTTTTGGATGTGTGCATTTATTGCTATAAACTGACCCCTGAGCACTGCTTCTGCTGTGTCCCAAAGGTTCTGGTAGGATGTGTTTTCATTCTCATTTGAGTCTATCAATTTCTTTATTTCATCTTTAAATTCTTCTCTAACCCAGTAGTTTTTGAGGAAGGTGTTGTTCAGTTTCCAGGTGTTTGATTTTTTTTCCTTGTTTTTTCTGTTATTGATTTCTGCTTTTATGGTTTTATTGTCAGAAAAGACACTTTGTAATATTTCAATGCTTTGGATTCTGTTAAGGTTTGCTTTATGGCCTAATATGTCGTCTTTTCTGAAGAATGTGCCATGTGCGTTGGAAAAGAAAGTATACTTGGCTGCTGTTGGGTGCAGAGTTTGGTATATGTCCATGAGATCAAGTTGGTTGAGAGTGGCATTTAGATCTTCTGTCTTTGTTGAACCTCTTTCTGGATGTTCTTTTCTTCACCAAAAGTGGTGTGTTGAAGTTTCCTATTATTAGTGTGGAGTTGTGTACCTCTCTTTTCAATGCTATTAGAGTTTGTTTTATGTTTTTTGGAGCCCTGTCGTTGGGTGCATAAATGTTTATTATAGTTATGTCCTCCTGGTGTATTGACCCTTTAATCATTATACAGTGCCCTTCCTTATCCTTGTGGTGGATTTCACTTTAAAGTCTATTTTGTCAGAGACTAATATTGCCACTCCTTCTCTTTTTTGTGTAATTTGCTTGATATATTTTTTTCCATCCTTTGAGTTTTAGTTCGTTTGTGAGTTTAAGTCTAAGGTGTGTCTCTTCTAGGCAGTATATAGGCGGATCATGTTTTTTTATCCATTCTGCCACTCTCTGTCTCTTTATTTGTGCATTTAGTCCATTTACATTCAGCGTAATTATTGACAGGTATGAGGTTAGTGCTGTCAGTTTGATGTCATTTTTTGTGTGTTGTTCACAGTTTCTTTGCTCCCCTTAATTTTCTGTGCTGAGTCATTTTTCTTTATGTATTTTCTTTTCATCTGTCTCATTGTTGTTGATTTTGTATTTGCTGAGTCTTTATGTCTTTCTTGCTTTTTATTTTGATGCTTTGGATTGTTAGTTTCCTTTGTAGTTACCTCTATATTTACCCCTATTTGTCTAAGATTAAACCAGTCTTTTATTTCTTTGTATTGCCTTGACTTCGTCTCCATATGAAAAATCTGTCTACATTTTTTAGTCCCTCTCTTTTGTTTTAATGTTGTCATCGTTTACATATTGACATCTCTGTTTCCCCTATTTCTTTTTTTTTTTTTTTTAGCTTTATTTTTGTGACTTCCCTATCTGGATTGACATCTGGCTGCTCTGTCCTGTGTTCTAGTCTTGAGTTTTTATCTGATGTTATTTTCTAACTGGAGGATTCCCTTTAGTATTTCTTATAATTTGGGTTTGGTTTTTGTCAATTCCCTAAATTTCTGTTTATCTGAAAAATGCCCTAATTCCACCATCATATTTGAGAGACAGTTTTTCTGGATATATAATTCTTGGCTGGCAATTTTTTCCTTCAAGGCTTTATATAGGTCATCGCATTGCCTTCTTTCCTGCATGGTTTCTACTGAGTAGTCAGAGCTTAGTGTTATTGACTTTCCTTTGTAGATGACTTTTCATTTATCCCTAGCCAGTCGTAAAATTCTCTATCTTTGGTTTTGGCAAGTTTGATTCTAATATGTCTTGGTGACTTTCACAAAAGACATCTTCAAAGTGTTAAAAAATAAAGATGTCACTTTAAGCACTAAGGGGAGACTGCCCCAAGCCATGGAGTTTTCAACCGCCTCATAGGTATGCGAAAGGTGGACAATGAACAAGAAAAACCAAAGAAGAATTGTGGTGGTGGTGAAGAATACTGAATATACCATGAACTACCAGAGGAATGGACAAATCTGTCTTGGAAGAAGTACATCCAGAATGTTCCTCAGAACCAAGTATGGTGTGACTTTGTCTCATACATTTTGGACATGTTATCGGGGGGCTATTCCTTGGAAAAGTTCATAATGCTTGGTAATGTAGAGGCTCAGTTAAAAAGAGTAAGACCTTCATTGAGATCGCAGGGATGCTGCAACAATGGGCTCAAGCAAAACGATTGTGAGGATGGTTCAGGACCGGGCAGTGTTTTGTTCTGTTGTACACAGGGTCACTATGAGTCAGAACTGACTTGGTGATACCTGACAACAACAACATGATTAAAAACTCTGATGTCATACCCAACTAGCGAAACGGGAACTACAGAAGTTATGCATTATGTAAAATAATTGTGCCACCCTGCTTTAATTATGCCAATATATGTTTAGAAGACTATTGTTGGCTGATAGCGTAGGTTTCCGTGAAATTATCATTACATTGACATCACTCGGTGATATGGTAGTCAATGGGAGTTTCCTTGCCCCACAAGGCTGTGAATGTTTATCTAAATTATGGGCAGAAATGGATGCTGAGGACAACATAGATGGGCTTTGGTGGATATTATTTCATGCTTTAGATGATTCACTCTCCACTTTTCTCTACCTTGCTCTGTGCCCTACAGGCCGACCTATATGGACTACATCAGTGGGCTTTCGAACCCCTTAGCTTCTGGTTGGCTTCAGCCGATGGGAAGCCATGGCATGAGATAGTAAGATGTGAGTAAAGTGAGGCTAGTATATTTATTCTCCAATTTTCCTCTAGGAGGCTGCCACATCAGGCTATTTCTCTCCAGGATGATCATAGTTGCTGTTAGGCAGCCCTCCCTACACAGAACCTTCTGTCCTCAGCTTCCTGGAACTTCATTCCCCATCTCACCTTTGACCGGAGTGGTAATGGCCCCAGGGTATCGTACTGTTCCTTGTACTTTACCTATAGCCAGCCCAGATATTTGGAAAATCTCCCTTTATTAAATGTGTATTAGCACATTGTGTATCTGTTTATTGTTTGGATCTTGATTAACATAACAGCCATAAAGTTGCTGGAAAGCAAGGAATATCTATTTATTGGAATGTGCTTCGAAAACATGATGAGAACTTTGTCAATACAGATATTTTTATGTCGTTTAGTGGTGAATGTACTTAAGGAGCCACAGTGGGCTCTGAACCAACTGCCTGTGTTGAAATCTTAGCTGCCATATGCCTAAGCTCTGTGAATTTAGGCCTTGGATTCCTCATTTATAAAATGGGGATAATATAGTATACAGGTGAATGTAAAATGAGTTAATTCAGATAAATTGCTCAGAAATATGCTTAAC
The DNA here is from genome assembly GCA_030035585.1 of Dugong dugon. Taxonomy (NCBI): domain Eukaryota; kingdom Metazoa; phylum Chordata; class Mammalia; order Sirenia; family Dugongidae; genus Dugong; species Dugong dugon. The sequence continues at coordinate 3,669 of JASCZL010000032.1, forward strand.
AATATTGAGTACTCAAGATACGCTGGCTATTATTCTTGTTAATTTTATTCATAAAGGAAATAGGAAGTTGTGCCTACACCACCATAATTACCACGTATGAGTCAGCAAACACAGGAAACTGGGTGGAGGAAAACATAAAAAAATCAGTATTTTGATAAAATGTGAGTAATTTTTAATTTTATAATTTTTTAATAACATTCTTATTTTATTTTGAAAATAAATATATACATGTATGAATTATTGGACCCATTTTAGACATATTTACACCCTTAAGATACTTAAGAAATGACAGGGTACTAAGAATTTAGTAGTAGATAATGCTGAATGGTTGTTAACCCTAATAATGTATTTGCAGGTTTTCCCAAGACCAAAATCTCCCAGTATCTCTTGGTATTAATTGAACGAGCAGTCTGGGACTTGAAATGTGACATTTAAATCAGAAAAGTGAAAAGATTCTGGAAGGCAAGATTTAAAAAAAAAGTCCCCTAAAGAATAATCATGCAAAACATTGTTACAGTTAGATGATTTATGTGGTTCCTGCCACTTATGAGATGCTCAAGTACAAACATAAATGCCATCTTTCTTCTCTGATCAAAAGGTAATTCCTCAACTCTAACATGACAACACTGTATGAAGCCAGATTCAGAAGAGGACATGGAACCAGGGATATCATAGCTGATATCAGATGGATCCTGGATGAAAGCGGACAATACCAGAAGGATGTTTACCTTTGTTTTATTAACTATGCAAAGGCATTCGACTCTGTGTCATAACAAATTATGGATAACACTGCGAAGAATGGGAATTCCAGAACACTTAATTGCGCTTATAAGGAAACTGTACATAGACTAAGAGGCAGTTGTTCGAACAGAACAAGGGGATCCTGTGTGGTTTAAAGTTAGAGAAGGTGTGTATCAGGGTTGTATCCTTTCACCATACCTATTCAATCTATATGTTGAGCAAATAATCCAAGAAGCTGGACAATAGGAAGAAGAACAGGGCATCGGGTTTGGAAGAAGACTCATTAACAACCTGTTATGCAGATGGCACAACCTTGCTTGTAGAAAGTGAAGAGGACTTGAAACACTTATTGATGAAGATCAAAGACCACAGCCTTCAGTACAGATTCCACCTCAACATAAGGAATACAAAAATCCTCACAACTGGACCAATAAGCAAAACCATGATAAACAGAGACCAGTACTCCCAGGGTCTGATGAAAACATAACAGGGGATTCTGCTGTGGAGTTGGACTGTGTGTTGCTTAAACCAGTGTGCTCCTTATGGTGTGTGACTGTTTGCTTGCAACCAGTGGATGGCCTCGCACTGTGATCCATCTCACGTCGGTTTTTCCTACCACAGGATTCTTTAACTGCTCTGTGGCTGGTGACCGATCTTTACAGCTTTTAAGTGACTGACCTGTGCCTGTGAGTAGATTTTGTGGGTTATGGGACCCGGGAGCACTTCAGAAAACAGCCTCCCTAGACTTCATTTAGAGAAAGAATGCAAGTAAAAGTTTAGATAAGACAGAAAACAAAAGTCAGAGGGATGAGTTCAGTTGCAGCCTGGGAAAAAAAACAACTAGATGGCAATCCTGTACTGCTCAAACATCAATAAGAGGGAATACGCGTGAAATGTTCACATCACGAACTGAAAGTAAGAGAGGGCAGCTTATCAATAGAGCTGGAAGCCACGCCCCAAAAATGCCGGGCCTGATCCTTGATCTGGGAGTGCTCTTACCTCCAGGTGGGTCCCAAATGTCTGAGGAAACAAGGTAGCACAAAGTGTCCGTGTCAGCACCAAACTCCAGTTCTCCGACTTCTCGGGAAGATGCCTCTGAATCCTGCAGTACCACTATGCCCATCTCTGCAAATTCCCCTTTATAGGACAGAAGAGGAGACAGGAGAGAGATTTTCAGTTTGAGTGTCTTCCTTTGGATTCATTTATCCATTCCACAAATATTTAAGTACCTAAAACACCGTATACTAGGTAGCGTTCTATGCAATGGGGTTGTATCATCCCACAAGACATACAAAATTCCTGTCCTCGCAAAAGTTATATTCCACTGGGGAGACAATAGATAATAAATGTAATAAACTAGGAAAATATTTAATGTGTTAAAGGTGATAAGTGCTAGTCATAAAATAGGGCAAGCTTAGAAAGTACGTGAGTGTGAGTCGGAGGGAAGTGTTTGCTGGTTGCAACTTTAAATGAGTGCTCCGGTTAACCCTTATTGAAGAAGTGGCTTTTAAGCATTGAGTTTTACAAGGTGAACTACGTAGTCGTGTCAAATTCCAAGATCCTGGGGCCCAGGGGTGGTGTTGGAATAGGCCAAGGCTGGGGCAGAGCTGGAAGCTCATCTCAGGGAACCATGGGGATTTTCCTCTCAATATGGCCATGCTGTACCACTCTGAAATAGGCTATAGGATTTCATGGCTGGCCCCAGGGAGATGGACAGTGGTGAACCCACCTGTGCACTGCACGGGTTTTCAATTTGATTTTCTCCTCTTAGACAGCAGATGCGTGTTTCAAGAAGCTGGAGTAAGGGAAATGCTCTCCCATGTCCATCTCCAGCCACTTGATGAAGCTCGCTTGGCTTTTTCCTTTAACCAAAAGCAGAGCTAAGTTGTTCTGGGCAGATCTGGTCAAAGACATGTGGGATGAAGACTCCGCTCCAGTGGTGGTCTACGCTGATCCTCTTTTCTCAGTTACAGCCTCAAAAGTCTTGGGTGTGGCCCTGTGGGCAGGAAGGACTAAAGTCCTGTTCCTTCCTCGGGCTGGCCCTGGGGACAGGAAGGATTAAAGTCCTGTTCGTCCCTGGGTCTGGCCCTGTGGTGAGGAAGGACTACAGTCTGTTCCTCCCTGGGTCTGGCCCTGTGGGCAGGAAGGACTGAAGTTCTGTTCCTCCCTGGGTCTGGCCCTACAGGGAGGAAGGGGTAAAGTCCTTTTCCTCCATGGGTCTGGCGCTGTTAGGAGGAAGGACTAACAGCGTCTATGGGTTGGCTCTGTGGGTAGGAAGGACTAAAGTCCTGTTACTCTATGGGTCTGGCCTTGTGGGTTGGGAGGACTTTTTTGTTGTGGTCTCTGTGTGTATCTGTGATTGTTTCTGAGAGGGAGCCTGTGTTATAGGCCATTTTGGGTCCCTGTTCTCTAATTTGCCTTCCAGTGACCCTTCTCCACTTCTTTTTTTGCCTTTTTTCTATACTTTGAGAGAGATCTTAGTATATTCTTGTCTTCATTATCTAGTGCTTCTATAATAGAAGTACCACAAGTGAATGGCTTTCCAAACAGACGTTTTTCTCACAGTTTAGGAAGTCGAAATTCAGAGTGTGGGCACGAGGGGAAGTCTTTCTCTCTCTGTCGGTTCTGGAAGAAGGTCCTTGTCTCTTAAGCTTCTGCTTCCCTGATCCTTGGAGGTCTCCTTCTGTCTTGGCATCTCTCTTCCCCCGTCTCTGCTTCGGAGCTTGCTGGTTGGATCTTTTTTATATCTCAAAAGACATTGACTGGAGATAACCCTACACGAATCCTGCCTCATTAATATAACAAAGACAACCATTCCCAAATGAGATTATAACCAAGGCATAGAGTTTAGGAATTACAACGCATCCTTTTAGGAGACACAATTCAATCCATAATTCTGAGGCAGCTGTGTTCATTGTAAATGTCTCGCCCCAGTGTGTGACATTTGCTTTTCTTCCTTTTCCCTTTTTATGTTTCAGTAAAAAGTAAAAATACTGAATTTAAAAAGTACCTTCCTTGCAGGATTTCCTAAGAATTCACATATTTCTTTTTACACAAAGAAGGGGTTTTGCAAATGAGAAACTGGTTACTATCGTTTTCAACCCAAATGAGCAGGACTGAGTAGGTGAGGTTGGGCAGAGACTCCTTGACTGTCATTCACCCTAAGAGGCTTTGAAGGCTTGATCATGTCTTAAGTCAAAGGCCTTTACAGTCTAGTTGGATAAGAGCAGGGAAAGACTTTCTCCTTTGGAAGCAGAAATGGGCCTAGGTTGGGCATGTGTGAGACCTTTTCTCTTAGGTCAGCTTTGTGGCTTCAGGTCATGCTAGCTCCTGTCTGTCTCCATGACTAGGCCTTTCTAGCTTCTCCACCTCTCAACCTCCCAGATTCCCCCAGTACCATGGGCAGTGGTTTCTGCCAGATTCAATAGTGTTTTTCAGTAGATCCTTGCCCCACACAAAGGGGGCAGGTTTTCAGAGTGCATGGCACAAACCCACAGTACTCTTAGGTATCCTTCCACAGAAATGCTGCTCCGGGACATGATGGACTGACTGATCCTAAGAACCAGATGTGGCGATAATCTGGGAGTGGGCAGCATTGGCTTCAGGAAGTCTGAACACCTCTGGGGTCAGGTCCCTGAGTCATGCCTAATTGTTCGAAGAATGAAGTGCTCCCAAACCACAGTGTGTTGAATGTCTGGTACACAGGCTGTGGCAGCCCCTGCGGGATTCTCAGGCCTTAGCATAACCAGCACTGGGGAAATTCCTCAAGCGGTGAGAGCAGTGATATTCCTGAGACCTTTATTCCAAGAACCTCAAAGCAGTTCAAACAGTATTGGCAGGTAGAAAGTGAGAAAGCTTGGGGCCTGAAGGGTGGCAAAGGAAGAGGCTCATTTCATTTTGTTCGGGGTTTTGTTTATAACTTTTCAAAGCAGTCAATTACTGCTAATATTGAATTGCCCTTTGTTAACTGAAGACTGTAAAATCAAATCTGGAGTCTGTATTGAGCACATTTGGGTAATTCCTCTTTAGTCTGAGCAGAGAAGAGTCAGCTCACTGCTAGTGATGAGAGTGGAGGAAACAAATTCCCTAAGCTCGATCAGGACAGGCTTTGCAGCACTAAACCCTTCCCACTGCCTTCGGTCATCCTTCTCTTCTCTGCCTTTCCCTAGACCAAGCAAAGCAGAGGGACCATGGGAAACCTCTCACAGCCATGCTCAGGAAGGGGGCCTGCTTACTGCTGCCCTCTAAAATAAGCACCAGAATGACCTGAGGGGCTTTTTAGATGCATAGATCCCTACACACCGTCTCCTCCCAAGTTCCTGAGCAGCTGGAGGCCCGTGGACCACTCTCTAGCATTTTCCATGGGGTTCTTACAGGGGTGGAGTCTAGAGCAGCACAGTCATGGGAGGGTGGAGGCAAAAGAACTGATAGATGCCACGGGAGACAAGAAAATGGAGGCGAGACCAAAAGCAGTGGCAACACTAGGGGTGACACTGTCAGAAGAGGTGACACCAAAAGGACTATCTATACAATTTGTGTGCAGGGTTTCAGCATAAATTCATACTTTTAAATAAAAATATCCATGTAGTTAAGTCATAACAACAAAAACAGTTTTGTAAGCTCAGCTTACATGTGTCAATATACCTACGAGGCAAAACTCTATGTTAATTTACTTTCTGAACCTTCTAATGCCCTGCAGAAACCCTGGTGGCATAGCGGTTAAGAGCTATGTGTGCTAATCAAAAGAGCAGCTGTTCGAATCCATCAGGCATTTCCTAGGAAACTTTATAGGGCAGTTCTACTCTGTCCTATAGAGTCGCTATGAGTGGGAATTGACTCATTTACAATAGGTAATGCCCTCCGGTCAGAGCTGTCATTACCCAATTGCATTGACCCATGGAATCATTCGGTTTCCTTTGCATGCACTACCAGCACCTGCTGTTTTGGGTACTGCCAGTGTTTTTTTATATTTGCTGATTCTCTGGAATTTTCTGGTGTTGTAGCTGCAATATTGTGGTAATTAGTATTTGTGAATTTACATCAACAACTTATTGAGAATGAAGTGGAAATTGAAGGAAAAGAAGGAGTGATATCCGAGAATTATACTTTATGAGTACCGGCCAAAAGTATGTTCATTCCCTGTTCTGCAAAGTTCCCTTTAAGAACCAGGGGATTCAAACACTTGCAAGGCAGGCACTTTTCCGTCTTCTCACACGGACGGAATTTTGGAGAGAACAGCTGGTGGTGGGCATACACTTTTTTGGAAAACACTGAAAACCTCAGTAGATACAGTTAAGAAGCTTGAAGGAGAACGCTGTATTTGGCTTTCAATTTCATGGGCTGAACTGGGAACTTACCCTTGCTGGTAACATAGCCTTTACTCAGGAAAACGGCGGCTCTGCCTCATTCGTGTTCCTGAACTGGAGAAACGCGGTTTCTCTTCTCCTTTAGCGATAACGTCTCTTAAGCGGTATTCTCATCCCGCGCAGCACAGAATGTCTCCCGAAATGCTGGAAACCGTGAACACCTTCAACTACGTGAAAGGGAGAAAAGCCATCCGCTTTCTCCTGGTAGACAATGAACATGCAACTATCTCAGGCATGTAACACAGAGGGATTTTCAAACCCAGTAAGTGAAAACTTCTCACTTCATCCCCACACTGAGAGCAAATAGCTCTTCCTTTCCCTTTCTCGCAGGGAAGAAGCTACATGCTCCCGTTAAGCACACAAGGTTTACTCACCAAAACTGTATCTGTTCTGCTGTCCTCTAGCTCATTCCCTGTTATGTAAAGTTCCCATTGAAAACCAGGGGATCGAAATACTTGCAAGGAAGGCGCTCTCCAGTCTTCTGCCACTGAGAGAACATTTGAGAAAGCAGCCTCTGGTGGGCAGACAGCTTCTTCTAACTAAACTAAAAACTTCAGTAGACTGAGTTAAACAGCTTGGAGGAGAACGCTGTATTTGGCTTTCTCTTTCAGAGGCTGAACTGGGAACGTACACTGGCTGCAAACATAGCCTTTACTCAGGAAAACAGCAGCTCTGCCTTGTCCGTGTTCCAGAACAGGAGACACGCACTTTCCCTTCTCCATTAGCGATACAGTCGGTGAAGCGGTTGTCTCAGGCGCCCAGCACAGAATGCCTCCCGGAATGCTGGAAACTCTGAACGCCTTCAACTACGTGAAAGGGAGAAAAGTCATCCGCTTTCTCCAGGTAGACAATGCAAAGGCAACGTTCTTAGGCATGTAACACGGAGGGATTTTTAAACACAGGATGTGAATCCTTCTCCCTTTCTCCCCAGACTGAGAGCAACTAGCTCTTGCTTTCTCTTTCTGCCAGGAAGAAGATACATGCTCGTGTTAAGCACACAAGGTGTAGGCGGCAAAACTGAACTTCTTCTGCTCTACTCTACTTGGAGGCAAACGATCTGCCTGATTAGCTTTCAATGCCAATGTACCATCATTCCCTTTTATGCAAAGTTCCCTTTGAAAATCAGGGGACTCAAACACATGCAAGGCAGGCACTCACCAGTCTTCTCCCACTGAGACAACACTCGAGAAAACAGCGTTTGATGGGCGGACTGTTTCTTTGAACAAAACTGAAAACTTCAGTAGATTCAGTGAAGCAGCTTCAAGGAGAATGCTGTATGTTGCTTTCTCTTTCATGCAGTGCTTTGGTGAACTTAGACTTGCTGCTAACATAGCCTTTACTCAGGAAAACGGCAACTCTGCCTCATTCTTATTCCCGAACGGGAGAAACACGGTTTCTCTTCTCATTGGCAATATGGTCTGGAAAGCGGTATTCTCGGCCGCGCAGCACCTAAAGCCTCCCGGAATGCAGGAAACCCTGAATGGTTTCAACTCCTTGAGAGGGATAAAAGTCATACACTTTATCCAGGAAGACAACGCACAGGCAACTTTCTTAGGCATGGAACACAAAGGGATTTTCAGACACACTAAGTGAATCCTTCTCAGGTCCTCCTGATACTGAGAGCAATCCCCTCTTACGTTCTCTTTCTGGCAGAGAAGAAGCTACCTGCTCGTGTTAAGCACACAAGGTTTCCTCAGCAAAACTGAACCGCTTCTGCCGTCCTCTAGCTGAAGGCAAACGAGCTGCCTGTTTGGCTTTGAATGCCAAGATTACATTCATTCCCGCTTCTGCAAAGTTCCCTTTGAAAACCAGGGCATTGAAATACTTGCAAGGCAGGCACTCTCCAGTCTTCTCCCACGGAGAGAATGTTGGAGAACCTACCTGGGGTTGTGCAGGCAGTTTTCCCCAACAAAACCGAAACCTTCAGTAGATTCAGATAAGCAGCTTGAAGGGGAACGCTGTATTTTCTTTTCTCTTTCATGGGCTGAATTGGGAACCTACCCTGGCTGCTAACACAGCCTACACTCCGGTTAACGGCGGCTCTGCCTCATTCGTGTTCAAAAGGAGAGAAACGCGGTTTCTCTTCTCCTTTAGCGAGTCCGTCCATAAAGCCGAATTCTCAGCCGCGCAGCAGAGAATGCCACCCAGAATGCTGGAAACCCTGAAGGCCTTCAACTACTTGAAAGGGAGAAAAGTCATAATCTTGTCCAGGTAGACAACGCACAGGCAACTCTCTTAGGCATGTAACATAGAGGGATTTTCAAACCCAGTAAGTGAAACCTTCTCACATCGTCCCCAGACTGAGAGCAAATGGCTCTTCCTTTCTCTTTCTGGCAGGGAAGAAGCTACATGCTCGCCTTAAGCACAGAAGGTTTACTCAGCAAAACTGAACATCTTCTGCCATCCTGTAGCTGAAGGCAAACATGCTGCCTGTTTGGCTTTGAATGCCAAGATTACATTCATTCCCTCTTCTGCAAAGTTGCCTTTGAAAACCAGGGGATTCAAATACTTGCAAGGCGGGCACTCTCCCGTCTTCTCCCCCTGAGAGTACACTTGAGAAAGCAGCTTTGGGTGGGTAGACTGTTTCTTCTAACAAACCTGAAAACTTCAGTGGATTCAGTTAAACAGGATGAAGGGGAACGCTGTATTTGGCTTTCTCTTCCATGGGCTGAATTGGGAACCTACACTGCTTGCTAACATAGCCTTTACTCAGGAAAACAGCAGCTCTGCTTCGTTCGTGTTCCAGAACAGGAGAAACGCGCTTTCTCTTCTGCTTTAGCGATACCGTCTGTTAAGCGGTATTCTCAGCCATGCAGCACAGAATGCCTCCCGGAACGCTGTAAACTCTGAACGCCTTCAACTACTTGAAAGGGAGAAAAGTCATATGCTTCATCCAGGTAGACAATGCACAGGCAACTTCATTAGGCACGTAACACAGAGGGATTTTCAAACCCAGTAAGTGAATGCTTCTCCCATCGTCCCCAGCCTGAGAGCAATTGGGTCTTCCTTTCTCTTTCTGGCAGGGAAAAAGCTACATGCTCCTGTTAAGCACCCAAGGTTTAGTCAGCAAAACTGAACCTCCTCTGCCATCTTCTATCTGAAGGAAAGCTATCTGCCTGTTTTGCCGTGAATGCCAACGGTACCTTCATTCCCTGAAATGCAAAGTCACCTCTGAAAACCGGGGGATTCAAATACTTGCAAGGCAGGCAGTGGGCAGTCTTCTCCCACCGAGAGAAAGTTTTCGAGAGCAGCTGTTAGTGGGCAGACTGTTTCTTCGGACAAAACTGAAAACTTCAGTAGATTCTTTTAAGCAGCTTGAAGGAGAATGCTGTAGTTGGCTTTCTCTTTGATGCATTGCTTTGGGGAACTTAGACTTGCTGCTAGCATAGCCTCTACTCAGGAAAACCACGCCTGTGCCTCTTCATGTTCCAGAACGGGAGAAACCCGGTCTGGCTTCTCCTTTAGCGATACTGTCTGTTAAGTGGTATTCTCAGCCATGCAGCACAGAATGCCTCCCGGAACGCTGTAAAAGCTGAACGCCTTCAACTACTTGAAAGGCAGAAAAGTCATACGCTGTATCCAGGTAGCCAATGCACAGGCAACTGTCTTAGGCATGTAACACAGAGAGATTATCAGATACAGTAAGTCAATCCTTCTATCTTCATCCCCAGTCTGACGGCAAGAAGCTCTTGCTGTCTCTTTCTGCCACGAAGAAGCTACATGATCGCGTTAAGCACACAAGGTTTACTCACCAAAACTGTACCTGTTCTGCTGTCCTCTAGCTCATTCCCTGTTACGTAAAGTTCCCATTGAAAACCAGGGGATCGAAATACTTGCAAGGAAGGCTCTCTCCAGTCTTCTGCCACTGAGAGAACATTTGAGAAAGCAAGCCTCTGGTGGGCGGACAGCTTCTTCTAACTAAACTGAAAACTTCAGTAGACTGAGTTAAACAGCTTGGAGGAGAACGCGGTATTTGGCTTTCGCTTTCAGAGGCTGAACTGGGAACCTACACTGGCTGCAAACATAGCCTTTACTCAGGAAAACGGCAGTTCCGCCTCGTCCATGTTCCAGAACGGGAGACACGCACTTTCCCTTCTCCATTAGCGATACCATCTGTGAAGCGGTTGTCTCAGGCGCCCAGCACAGAATGCCTCCCGGAATGCTGGAAACTCTGAACGCCTTCAACTACGTGAAAGGGAGAAAAGTCATCCGCTTTCTCCAGGTCGACAGTGCACAGGCAACGTTCTTAGGCATGTAACACGGAGGGATTTTTAAACACAGTAAGTGAATCCTTCTCCCTTTCTCCCCAGACTGAGAGCAACTAGCTCTTGCTTTCTCTTTCTGCCAGGAAGAAGATACATGCTCGTGTTAAGCACACAAGATTTAGGCGGCAAAACTGAACTTCTGCTGCTGTACTCTACTTGGAGGCAAACGATCTGCCTGTTTGGCTTTGAATGCCAAGTGTACCTTCATTCCCTTTTATACAAAGTTCCCTTTGAAAATCAGGGGACTCAAACACATGCAAGGCAGGCACTCTCCAGTCTTCTCCCACTGAGAGAACACTGGAGAAAACAGCTTTTGATGGGCGGACTGTTTCTTTGAACAAAACTGAAAACTTCAGTAGATTCAGTGAAGCAGCTTCAAGGAGAATGCTGTATGTTGCTTTCTCTTTCATGCAGTGCTTTGATGAACTTAGACTTGCTGCTAACATAGCCTTTACTCAGGAAAACGGCAACTCTGCCTCATTCTTATTCCCGAACGGGAGAAACACGGTTTCTCTTCTCATTGGCAATATGGTCTGGAAAGCGGTATTCTCGGCCGCGCAGCACCGAAAGCCTCCCGGAATGCTGGAAACCCTGAATGGTTTCAACTCCTTGAGAGGGATAAAAGTCATACACTTTATCCAGGAAGACAACGCACAGGCAACTTTCTTAGGCATGGAACACAAAGGGATTTTCAGACACACTAAGTGAATCCTTCTCAGGTCCTCCTGATACTGAGAGCAATCCCCTCTTACGTTCTCTTTCTGGCAGAGAAGAAGCTACCTGCTCGTGTTAAGCACACAAGGTTTCCTCAGCAAAACTGAACCGCTTCTGCCGTCCTCTAGCTGAAGGCAAACGAGCTGCCTGTTTGGCTTTGAATGCCAAGATTACATTCATTCCCGCTTCTGCAAAGTTCCCTTTGAAAACCAGGGCATTGAAATACTTGCAAGGAAGGCGCTCTCCAGTCTTCTGCCACTAAGAGAACATTTGAGAAAGCAGCCTCTGGTGGGCGGACAGCTTCTTCTAACTAAACTGAAAACTTCAGTAGATTGAGTTAAACAGCTTGGAGGAGGACGCTAAATTTGGCTTTCTCTTTCAGAGGCTGAACTGGGAACCTACACTGGCTGCAAACATAGCCTTTACTCAGGAAAACGGCAGCTCTGCCTCGTCCGTGTTCCAGAACCGGAGACACGCACTTTCCCTTCTCCTTTAGCGATACCGTCTGTGAAGCGGTTGTCTCAGGAGCCCAGCACAAAAAGCCTCCCGGAACGCTGGAAACTCTGAACGCCTTCAACTACGTGAAAGGGAGAAAAGTCATCCGCTTTCTCCAGGTAGACAATGCACAGGCAACATTCTCAGGCATCTGACACAGAGGGATTTTCAAACCCAGTAAGTGAAACCTTCTCACATTGTCCCCAGACTGAGAGCAAATGGCTCTTCCTTTCTCTTTCCGCCAGGATGAAGACACATGCTCGTCTTAAGCACACAAGGTGTAGGCGGCAAAACTGAACTTCTTCTGCCCTACTCTACTTGAAGGCAAACGATCTGCCTGTTTGGCTTTGAATGCCAAGTGTACCTTCATTCCCTTTTATGCAAAGTTCCCTTTGAAAATCAGGGGATTCAAACACATGCAAGGCAGGCACTCTCCAGTCTTCTCCCACTGAGACAACACTTGAGAAAACAGCTTTTGATTGGCGGACTGTTTCTTTGAACAAAACTGAAAACTTCAGGAGATTCAGTTAAGCAGCTTCAAGGAGAATGCTGTATGTTGCTTTCTCTTTCATGCAGTGCTTTGGTGAACTTAGACCTGCTGCTAACATAGCCTTTACTCAGGAAAATGGCAACTCTGCCTCATTCTTATTCCCGAACGGGAGAAACACGGTTTCTCTTCTCATTGGCGATATGGTCTGGAAAGCGGTATTCTCAGCCGCGCAGCACCGAAAGCCTCCCGGAAAGCTGGAAACCCTGTATGGTTTCAACTACTTGAGAGGGATAAAAGTCATACACGTTATCCAGGAAGACAATGCACATGCAACTTTCTTAGGCATAGCACACAAAGGGATTTTCAGACACACTAAGTGAATCCTTATCATGTCATCCTGATCCTGAGAGCAATCCGCTCTTACGTTCTCTTTCTGGCAGAGAAGAAGCTACCTGCTCGTGTTAAGCACACAAGGTTTCCTCAGCAAAACTGAACCGCTTCTGCCATCCTCTAGCTGAAGGCAAACAATGGCTTTGAATGCCAAGATTACATTCATTCCCTCTTCTGGAAAGTTGCCTTTGAAAACTGGGGGATTCAAATACTTGCCACGCAGGCACTCCCCCGTCTTCTCCCACTGAGAGAACACTTGAGAAAGCAGTTTTGGTGGGCGGACTGTTTTTCTAACAAAAGTGAAAACTTCAGTACCTTCAGTTAAGCATCTTGAAGGAGAATCCTGTAGTTTGCTTTCGCCTTCATGCAGTGCTCTGGTGAAATTAGACTTGCTGCGAACATAGTCTTTACTCAGCAAAACTGTGGCTCTGAAGGATTCTTATACCAGAATGGGAGAAACGTGGTTTCTCTTCTCCTTTGGCGATACCAGCTGTAAGGCGGCATTCTTGGCCGCGCAGCCCAAAATGCCTCCCAGTAAGGTAAACGCTGAGTGACTTCCCCTCCTTGAAAGGCAGAAAAGTGAAGAATTTCAGTTTTTTAAGTCATGAAGCCAAAAATGTTTTAGCCATACTTCCTTGTATGGGAATAGTGATGTAGAGATGGTTGTCATTCCCACTCATTTGAGGAAAAAGAAAGAAAAACAAAGCAGCAAGTAGGTTTTAATAGAGGAGTTTCAGGGAGAAAGATGGAGGGAGCCTCCTGATAAGTGAGAGGATAGAATGCTCTGGTCCCAATGAGAAGAAATATCTCCATTGGGTGTCCAATCCCCTTTGGTCTATATGGAAGGTGGGCTGCTTGCTTCTAAGTCCGTATAAAAGAAAGAGGAAACTACCCATTCTTTACCACTCCTTTTGGTGCAGAAAAGAACCTGAGACTTCACAGGCCCTAGGTAAATGTGAGCTATGGAGCCAGACCTTTATAGAAGTCTAAAAACAAGAGAGGACAACATAACCGAGGTACAGGTGATAAAAGGTTCTAAATAGCTGATGATGTATATTAGATGGGTTCTGTCATACAAGGTTTCTCTTTTTCACCCAACCATTAAAGACTTTAAATATAGTCCCAAATTTCTAAAGTAAAATATTACAAAAGCCCATATGGTTATGCTTTGGAGCCCTGGTTGTACAATGGTTAAAAGCTTAGCTTCCAATCAAAAGGTCGGCGGTTCAAATTCACCAGGTACTCTTTGGAAACCCTATGGGGCAATTCTCCTCTGTCCTATGGGGTTGGTATGAGTAGAATCAAATAGATGGCAATGGGATTTATGAGTATGTTGTAAGATACATCCAAATTATTTTTAGAGGTAGATATTTTACTGTAATTGCAGGGTCACTTATGTGTCCCTGTACCAGTGGCTGGCAAGGGATCTTTGTTATTAAATGAAAGGCTACATGACTTGTCTGTGCCTGGGATGTACTACAACCATAGTTAAGAATCAGATTTTTATTTTCTGGCATCCAAATCAATGAGTTTTCCTTTAGAATTTTTGGTAAATCATTTTCTAAGAAAAAAAAAAAAGCAAAACTTCTTTAATTGAAATTCTCCCTATGCCAGGAGTTTGGAAAGATTATGTACCAAGTGTGTACATGTGAAATATAAGCGAAAATACAATAACATTCCCCTTAACGGTGTTCTTAAGTACAGGTAGAGGGCGTGTGCCAAGACATTTGGTTTTTTTAAGGTGTTTCTCCTCTTGTCAGAGGCATGTTAGGTAGCTTTTTCTTCTCAAATACTTCTGGTCTAAGCGTACCACTGAAGGAGAAGCTCTTTCTTTTTAAAAGTATTTGTTCCTTTTTATTTTCTTCTTACATTAAAAAAAAAGTTTTGGAAAATGAAATGAAATGAAAAAACTAATCCAAAAGTTATTGTTGGTAGGTGCTATCCAGTCGATTTTGACTCATAGTTATCCCAGCTGAGAGAGTATAACTGATCCATAGGGTTTTCATGGCTGTAATCTTTATTTACAGAAGCAGTTCACCAGGCAGTTCTCCAAGAAGGCAACATGTGTTTGAATCACCAACCTTTTGGTTGGGAGACAAGAGCTTAACTCTTTGTGCCACCAGAGCTCCTTTAACCAATACTTATAATTCATACCAAATTACTGTTAATTACTGTTAGCACAATATGGTGGATATGATTCACGTCACTGAATTGTACACTTAGAATTTTTTACCACAATACAAATTTTTAAATGTGTATCACAAAATTTTTATAGTGATAAACTCTCAGAATAAAAAAACAAAGCGAAAAACAATAAACAGAGCATAATGGACTAAATAAAACATTACAAAAATTATAAAATACTTTTTAAAATTTATTAAAAACTAAAATCAGTTAGTAATCTAGTAATGTTGATTAATATAAATCTGCTGCAACCGTTCCTGAAGAACATGAGGACAAATTGTTAAAAGTTCAGTTCCAACTAGATAGGACAAAGACATTGTATAGACTATCAAAACATCTTATCTAGACATAGTTTAATAAACTGACTAGTAAAAAACAGTAGTTTACAACTTGGTCAAAGGAGGAGGATAGAGACTTGTGCCTTAGCAGTGACCACAAAGAGTTTTGAAAAAGACATGTACCTTCAGTCTCATTCTAGTGCTCTCTAGCCAAACCCCAAAAACCCAAACCATTGCCATCGAGTAGATTTCAACTCATAGCATCCCTATCTATAGGACAGAGCAGAACCACCCCAGAGGGTTTCCAAGGGTGAAATTGTTAAGGAAGTCGACTACCACATTTTTCTCCCGTAGACCGGCTGGTGGGTATAGGTAAAAAGTAAAGTGAAACAAGTTCCTAAAACAACTTAGAAAAAACACTTACTTCCTGTTGATAGATTTCAATTCTGCAAAGTTGTTGGGACACTACAGGAAGCTGCATATGGATGTCATACTTCACACCACTTAATTCAAAAAAGGAGGATTTCTTCAGGTTGCTTCACTTTTAAAAAAACTGTCTCAGATTTTCAAAATAAAAAAATACTTGCCTAGCGTTATTATCGCATAAATGTAATGACAGAAAACTACAAGTTGGATGATGAAAATAAACTTCACATTTTGCAATTGGTACTACTATTGTTTACGCAACTCTTTTAGACATTTGACTTACAGTACTTAATAGTTATGATAAAAGAAAATACTAGAATACAAAATGTAATCATTTTTTATTAGAACAGCCATGTTTATAACCCATAAATGAGAGAAACCCAGTTTGGAGAACGTCCAATGTAATAATTTTTAATACTCTACTTGCTTTTTATTCTATAAACCATTGCATATTTAAAGATCTAACCATCCCCAGAATGTTTTGTTCTACACTAGAACCTCTCTGTGCCCCATTTTCTTCTCTAAAAAGGGGTATTACATTAGCATCAGCCTGGTGGTGTTTGAATATCAATGAGCTAAACATGTGAATCATTCGTCTGCACATAGTAAGTGTTCCTTATGGGCGAGCTTTCCATTGATGTTTTAAAACTACATAATATGAGATGACGGATTCTGCTGAATCTCTTAATCGTAAAAATACTAACTGGCAAGCAATAAAAAGGCGTTATCTAGATGGAACTTTTCTACAGAAGGCTAGTATCACCACAAAGGACCAGAAAGGCATGTGTATTCCTAAATCTATACATAAACTAACCCAGAGTTGATTAGCAAGGTTCTTTGATTCTCTGGTGTTCCTGTTATCAATCTCTTGATTTGTAAACTAAGTTGGAACAAACTATGTAACCTCCTGCCTGTTCTCAATATCAATCTCTGGAGTCTAAGAATATCACTTCCTGCCCATGTCATATAACTACACACTTATGAGTTTGTTTTTAAATTAAAAATATTGTGGGAGTTCTGGTTAAGATGACAGCTCAGCTAGACACACTGTAACATCTCCCTACAACAAAGACTTGAGAAACTAGGTAAAAGAGACACAAATAACAACTTTGGACCCCTCAACATCAAACAGTGGGCTGAAGAATCAGATGAAACAACAACTGGAAGCACAGCTAGAAACTAGTGGGAACACAGAGAACCACAGAACATCTCTTACCTGCCTGCTGTTCAGCACAGAGTGGTCATTTAGAGATGGCAGCATGTATCATCCCTGGGTGTGATGGTTAAGATTGTATGTCAACTTGGCTGGGCCACGATTCTCAGTGTATGTGATTGCCCCCCCTACCCCATGATGGAATCTGCTGTGAGTAGCCAATCAGTTAAAAGGGAGTTTCCTTGGGCATATTGCCTGCATTAGTATATAAGTGGACATTCTGGCTTTTGCCCTCTCTGGATCCTGCAGCTGCCTGCTGTTGGTCTGACCTCCGGTTCTTGGGAATTGAGCTAGCAGCTTACCTGATGATCTTGGGATTCATCAATCTTCACAGCCTGTGAGCAAGAGGCCTGCTCTCCAACATGCCATTGTTGGGGTCACCAGATCTGTGGATATGTGAATCAGGAGAAGCCTCTATCCTGATCCACAGACTCGGGACATTCTGGCCTCACAATTGCATGACCCATTTCCTTGATATAAATTTCTCTCTATATATTTTTATATGCTTTACTGGTTTTACTTCCTTAGTGAACCCAGCCTAAGACATCAGGTGAGAAGCCCAGAAAGACAACTTCAACAAAAACACAGATAGAGGCAGAGGCACTTGGTAAACAAACTTGGAAGGAAAATAGGTAAGGAGAGCTTGTCCTTGGTCTGACCAAGTCCAAGAGGCAACATATGGGAGTGTCATAACTTTGACATTAGGGAAATCCAAGGAAGTGCTACTGGAACAAGTTAAGGTAGTCTGAATCACTGGAGCCTCTGGATGACAGATAGATAGGACAGGGAAAGCACCTCTGCAGAATGTCAAAGGGAAACAGAAAGAGGGAGAAGGAGAGATCCAGTGTCCCTAGTGAATGCAGAGAAGGGAGGGAACTAGGGTTGGTATTGCTGGTCAGGAAAATGGCTGGAGATGCCCTTTGAGTAGTAGCCAGCAGAGTAACAACTAGAAATATCCCCAAAACCACCTCAGGTCACGCTTCATTTTCACTCCTTGAACACTTCTTCCCCTGCTCAGCCCGGCTACCTAGCTCTGGTTCCCTGTGCCCCTGCCCTTACTCAGATGATTTGCCTGCCCCTGTGTCTCGTGCCCTCTCCCTTCTATCTGATACCTACCCATCCCTGCTTGGCCTGCCTGCACAGGCCCTGGCCCCCACCCCTGCCCAGGGTCCATCCTGTTCTCCTGGGGCCACACTAGACATTCACGCCAAAGAAGGGAATGAGCTATTCCTCATAAACTGTGAAGGGATCCTGACCACCAGACACCTAGTGGCTCACATCAGGGAAGGGATCCACTCTCACACCTCCATCCAGTCCTCTAATGGAAGTCATACATGCCTAAGGACATAGGATCCCTGGGTGTGTGCAACACACCATACTCATAAATGAGAGAAAAACATACTCAGCCAACTGACAGAAACAGAGTCACACATAGACCAGTAACATAAAACAATTAAAAAATAAAAATAAAAGGAAGCAATGTAATTGAAAAAAGAAGAGGCCAAGCTCCTAATATATTAAACAAATCAACCAAACAAATAAGACACAAAGTCAATTAAACATAGGATATATCTGTTTATATACGTATATAATAAGGTTTTATTATATATAATAGAGATTTTTCTTGTATAGACATACATAAAATATTTAATTCTTCAAAGACAACAGGAAATCGCAAATCACTTGAAGAGGCAAGAGGAGATGGCTCAAGCAAACAAACAACAACCTAAGGTAAAAACAAATGACAGCATCACTTTGATACCAAGGCATGTGAAGACGTCACAACAGTAAAATAAAGTTAAAAACTGACTACATGGATTCTGACATACAAAGTTGAAATTAACAACATCAAAACAAAAGGTGGAACGATTGACGTAGTTAAAGAAATTCCATATGGATTAAATCCATCAGTTAAGATACAGAAAGTGGCAGAATGGATGAAAAAAAATGACCCAGCAATATGATGCCTACAAGAGACATATATTAGGCACAATGACATAAATAGGTTAAAAATCAAAGGTTGGGAAAACAAAACATACCAAGTAAATAGGAACCAAAAGAGGGCAGGAGTGGCAATATTAATACCTGACAAAATATACTTTAAGTCAAAATCTATTATAAGACAAACAGAAGGGCAGTATATCATGATAGAAGTTCACTATATGATGATAAAAGGGAAAATTCACCAGGAAGAAATAACAATTATAAATATTTTTGGACCCAATACCAGATCCCTTAGAGCAAAGTTTAACAGAACTGAAGAGAGTAATAGATATTTCTACAAGAATAGTAGGAGCTTCCAATATACCACTGTCAATGATAGATAGAACTACTAGCAATAGAATAAATAAAGATATGCAAGACCTAAATAACACTATTAACCAATTGGACCTAACAGGCATATATATAACATACTACACATCAGTAGCACAATACACA
Organism: Dugong dugon; assembly: GCA_030035585.1. Classification (NCBI taxonomy): domain Eukaryota; kingdom Metazoa; phylum Chordata; class Mammalia; order Sirenia; family Dugongidae; genus Dugong; species Dugong dugon. Next base: position 22,670 of record JASCZL010000032.1, read on the forward strand.
TTCTTCTTCAATGCACTTGAAACACTATCCAGAAAAGATCATATCTTAGGGCACATAACAAAATTCAATAAATTTTTAAAATCTGAAATGATACCAAACATCTTCTCTGGCCATAATACTATGAAGGTAAAAATCAATAACATGAAGATAAACAGCCAGGGAACATACAGACACAGTAGTAGTGGAACTTAAAGAAATTATTCAAGAACATAATGCCAAATTTAATAGGCTGCAAGAATCCATAGAGAAACAGCAATCAGAAATCCAGAAGATTAACGATAAAATTTCAGAATTAGACAACTCAATAGAAAGTCATAGGAGCAGAATGGAGGCAGTAGAAGCTAGAATTAGTGACATTGAAGATAAAGCTCTTGATGCCAACTTATCTGAGGAAAAATCAGATAAAAGAATTAAAGAGAATGAAGAAACTCTAAGAGTCATGTGGGACTGTATCAAGAGAAATAACCTATGAGTGATTGGAGTACCAGAACAGGGGGGGATAACAGAAAATATAGAGAAAATGGTTGAAGACTTGTTGACAGAAAACTTCCCTGATATCATGAAAGATGAGAAGGTATCTATCCAAGATGCTCATCGAACCCCACATAAGGTACATCCCTAAAGAAAGTCACCAAGACATATTATAATCAAACTTACCAAAACCGAAGATAAAGAGAGAATTTTGAGAGTGGCTAGGGATAAAAGAAAAGTCATCTACAAAGGAGAGTTAGTTAGAATACGCTTGGACTACTCAGCAGAAACCATGCAGGCTAGAAGGCAATGGGATAACATATTTAAAGCCTAGAAGGAAAATAACTGCCAGCCAAGAATTATATCTCCAGTAAAACTGTCTCTCAAATATGATGGTGAAATTAGGGCATTTCCAGATAAACAGAAGTTCAGGGAATTTGCAAAAACCAAACCAAAATTACAAGAAATACTAAAGGGGGGTCCTACGGTTAGATAATCAATAACACAAGCTAACAACACAAGACTAGAACACAGGACAGAGCAACAAGATATT
>JASCZL010000185.1:0-22201 GCA_030035585.1 Dugong dugon
AAGCGCGGCTTGTCTGCTCCTTTAGCGATACAGTTCGTAAGCGGTATTCTCAGCCGCGCAGCACAGACTGCCTCCCGGAATGCTGGAAACCCTGAAAGGCTTCAACTACTTGAAAGGGAGAAACGTCCCACACTGTATCCAGGTAGACAATGCAGTGGCAGCTTTTCTAGGCGTGTAAAACAGAGGGATTTTCAAACACGGAAGGGGAATCGTTCTCCCTTCATCCCCAGACTGACAGCAACAAGCTCTTGCTTTCTCTTTCAGGCAGGGAAGAAGCTACATGCTCGTGTTAAGCACACACGATATAGTCAGCAAAACTGAACGTCTTCTGCCATCCTCCAGCTGAAGGCACACAATCTGCCTGTTTGGCTTTGAAACGCAGTGGTACCTTCATTCCCTGGTATGCAAAGTTCCCTTTGAAAACCGGGGCATTGAAATCCTTGCTAGGCCAGCCCTCGCCATCCTTCTCCCATTCAGAGAAGATTTGAGAACGTAGCTTGTGCTGGGCCGACTGTTTCTTCTTAGAAGACTGAAAACTTCAGTCGATTGAGTAAAGCAGCTTGTAGGAGAACGCTGTATTTCGCTTTCTCTTTCTTTGGGTGAATGGGGAACTTGCACTTGCTGCTAATAAACGTTTACTCAGCACAACTACGGTTTGGCCTCCTTCGCGTTCCAGAATGGGAGAAACGCCGTTTCTCTTCTGCTTTAGCGATACCGTCTGCAGAAAGGTCTGCTCAGCGGCGCAGCACAGAATGCCTCCCGGAATGCTGGAAACCCTGAAAGGCTTCAACTACTTGAAAGGGAGAAACGTCCTACACTGTATCCAGGTAGACAAAGCGCAGGCAACTTTCCTAGGCATGGAACACAGAGGGATTTCCAAACACAGAAAGGGATTCGTTCTCACTTCGTCCCCAGACTGACAGGAACAAGTTCCTGCTTTCTCTTTCAGGCAGGGAAGAAGCTACAAGCTCGTGTTAAGCACGCAAGGTTTAGTCAGCCAAAGGGAATCTCTTCCGCCATCCTCTAGCTAAAAGCAGACAATCTGCCTGTTTGACTTTGAAAGCCAGTAGTACCTTCATGCCCTGGTAGGCAAAGTTCCCTTTGAAAACCAGGGCATTCAAATCGTTGCTAGGCCCGTGCTCTCCAGCCTTCTCCCACTCAGAGAAGATTTGAGAGAGCAGCTTGGGGTGGCGGACTGATTCTTCTAACAAACCTGAAAACTTCAGTCGATTGAAGACAGCAGCTTGACTGAGAACGCTGTATTTGGCTTTGTCTTTCGTTTGGTGAATGGGGAACTTGCCCTTGCCGCTGACAAACGTTTCGCTCAGCACAACTACCGTTTGGCCTCCTTCGCGTTCCAGAATGGGAGAAGCGCGGCTTGTCTGCTCCTTTAGCGATACAGTTCGTAAGCGGTATTCTCAGCCGCGCAGCACAGACTGCCTCCCGGAATGCTGGAAACCCTGAAAGGCTTCAACTACTTGAAAGGGAGAAACGTCCCACACTGTATCCAGGTAGACAATGCAGTGGCAGCTTTTCTAGGCGTGTAAAACAGAGGGATTTTCAAACACGGAAGGGGAATCGTTCTCCCTTCATCCCCAGACTGACAGCAACAAGCTCTTGCTTTCTCTTTCAGGCAGGGAAGAAGCTACATGCTCGTGTTAAGCACACACGATATAGTCAGCAAAACTGAACGTCTTCTGCCATCCTCCAGCTGAAGGCACACAATCTGCCTGTTTGGCTTTGAAACGCAGTGGTACCTTCATTCCCTGGTATGCAAAGTTCCCTTTGAAAACCGGGGCATTGAAATCCTTGCTAGGCCAGCCCTCGCCATCCTTCTCCCATTCAGAGAAGATTTGAGAACGTAGCTTGTGCTGGGCCGACTGTTTCTTCTTAGAAGACTGAAAACTTCAGTCGATTGAGTAAAGCAGCTTGTAGGAGAACGCTGTATTTCGCTTTCTCTTTCTTTGGGTGAATGGGGAACTTGCACTTGCTGCTAATAAACGTTTACTCAGCACAACTACGGTTTGGCCTCCTTCGCGTTCCAGAATGGGAGAAACGCCGTTTCTCTTCTGCTTTAGCGATACCGTCTGCAGAAAGGTCTGCTCAGCGGCGCAGCACAGAATGCCTCCCGGAATGCTGGAAACCCTGAAAGGCTTCAACTACTTGAAAGGGAGAAACGTCCTACACTGTATCCAGGTAGACAAAGCGCAGGCAACTTTCCTAGGCATGGAACACAGAGGGATTTCCAAACACAGAAAGGGATTCGTTCTCACTTCGTCCCCAGACTGACAGGAACAAGCTCCTGCTTTCTCTTTCAGGCAGGGAAGAAGCTACAAGCTCGTGTTAAGCACGCAAGGTTTAGTCAGCCAAACGGAATCTCTTCCGCCATCCTCTAGCTAAAAGCAGACAATCTGCCTGTTTGACTTTGAAAGCCAGTAGTACCTTCATGCCCTGGTAGGCAAAGTTCCCTTTGAAAACCAGGGCATTCAAATCGTTGCTAGGCCCGTGCTCTCCAGCCTTCTCCCACTCAGAGAAGATTTGAGAGAGCAGCTTGGGGTGGCGGACTGATTCTTCTAACAAACCTGAAAACTTCAGTCGATTGAAGACAGCAGCTTGACTGAGAACGCTGTATTTGGCTTTGTCTTTCGTTTGGTGAATGGGGAACTTGCCCTTGCCGCTGACAAACGTTTCGCTCAGCACAACTACCGTTTGGCCTCCTTCGCGTTCCAGAATGGGAGAAGCGCGGCTTGTCTGCTCCTTTAGCGATACAGTTCGTAAGCGGTATTCTCAGCCGCGCAGCACAGACTGCCTCCCGGAATGCTGGAAACCCTGAAAGGCTTCAACTACTTGAAAGGGAGAAACGTCCCACACTGTATCCAGGTAGACAATGCAGTGGCAGCTTTTCTAGGCGTGTAAAACAGAGGGATTTTCAAACACGGAAGGGGAATCGTTCTCCCTTCATCCCCAGACTGACAGCAACAAGCTCTTGCTTTCTCTTTCAGGCAGGGAAGAAGCTACATGCTCGTGTTAAGCACACACGATATAGTCAGCAAAACTGAACGTCTTCTGCCATCCTCCAGCTGAAGGCACACAATCTGCCTGTTTGGCTTTGAAACGCAGTGGTACCTTCATTCCCTGGTATGCAAAGTTCCCTTTGAAAACCGGGGCATTGAAATCCTTGCTAGGCCAGCCCTCGCCATCCTTCTCCCATTCAGAGAAGATTTGAGAACGTAGCTTGTGCTGGGCCGACTGTTTCTTCTTAGAAGACTGAAAACTTCAGTCGATTGAGTAAAGCAGCTTGTAGGAGAACGCTGTATTTCGCTTTCTCTTTCTTTGGGTGAATGGGGAACTTGCACTTGCTGCTAATAAACGTTTACTCAGCACAACTACGGTTTGGCCTCCTTCGCGTTCCAGAATGGGAGAAACGCCGTTTCTCTTCTGCTTTAGCGATACCGTCTGCAGAAAGGTCTGCTCAGCGGCGCAGCACAGAATGCCTCCCGGAATGCTGGAAACCCTGAAAGGCTTCAACTACTTGAAAGGGAGAAACGTCCTACACTGTATCCAGGTAGACAATGCGCAGGCAACTTTCCTAGGCATGGAACACAGAGGGATTTCCAAACACAGAAAGGGATTCGTTCTCACTTCGTCCCCAGACTGACAGGAACAAGCTCCTGCGTTCTCTTTCAGGCAGGGAAGAAGCTACAAGCTCGTGTTAAGCACGCAAGGTTTAGTCAGCCAAACGGAATCTCTTCCGCCATCCTCTAGCTAAAAGCAGACAATCTGCCTGTTTGACTTTGAAAGCCAGTAGTACCTTCATGCCCTGGTAGGCAAAATTCCCTTTGAAAACCAGGGCATTCAAATCGTTGCTAGGCCCGTGCTCTCCAGCCTTCTCCCACTCAGAGAAGATTTGAGAGAGCAGCTTGGGGTGGCGGACTGATTCTTCTAACAAACCTGAAAACTTCAGTCGATTGAAGACAGCAGCTTGACTGAGAACGCTGTATTTGGCTTTGTCTTTCGTTTGGTGAATGGGGAACTTGCCCTTGCCGCTGACAAACGTTTCGCTCAGCACAACTACCGTTTGGCCTCCTTCGCGTTCCAGAATGGGAGAAGCGCGGCTTGTCTGCTCCTTTAGCGATACAGTTCGTAAGCGGTATTCTCAGCCGCGCAGCACAGACTGCCTCCCGGAATGCTGGAAACCCTGAAAGGCTTCAACTACTTGAAAGGGAGAAACGTCCCACACTGTATCCAGGTAGACAATGCAGTGGCAGCTTTTCTAGGCGTGTAAAACAGAGGGATTTTCAAACACGGAAGGGGAATCGTTCTCCCTTCATCCCCAGACTGACAGCAACAAGCTCTTGCTTTCTCTTTCAGGCAGGGAAGAAGCTACATGCTCGTGTTAAGCACACACGATATAGTCAGCAAAACTGAACGTCTTCTGCCATCCTCCAGCTGAAGGCACACAATCTGCCTGTTTGGCTTTGAAACGCAGTGGTACCTTCATTCCCTGGTATGCAAAGTTCCCTTTGAAAACCGGGGCATTGAAATCCTTGCTAGGCCAGCCCTCGCCATCCTTCTCCCATTCAGAGAAGATTTGAGAACGTAGCTTGTGCTGGGCCGACTGTTTCTTCTTAGAAGACTGAAAACTTCAGTCGATTGAGTAAAGCAGCTTGTAGGAGAACGCTGTATTTCGCTTTCTCTTTCTTTGGGTGAATGGGGAACTTGCACTTGCTGCTAATAAACGTTTACTCAGCACAACTACGGTTTGGCCTCCTTCGCGTTCCAGAATGGGAGAAACGCCGTTTCTCTTCTGCTTTAGCGATACCGTCTGCAGAAAGGTCTGCTCAGCGGCGCAGCACAGAATGCCTCCCGGAATGCTGGAAACCCTGAAAGGCTTCAACTACTTGAAAGGGAGAAACGTCCTACACTGTATCCAGGTAGACAAAGCGCAGGCAACTTTCCTAGGCATGGAACACAGAGGGATTTCCAAACACAGAAAGGGATTCGTTCTCACTTCGTCCCCAGACTGACAGGAACAAGCTCCTGCTTTCTCTTTCAGGCAGGGAAGAAGCTACAAGCTCGTGTTAAGCACGCAAGGTTTAGTCAGCCAAACGGAATCTCTTCCGCCATCCTCTAGCTAAAAGCAGACAATCTGCCTGTTTGACTTTGAAAGCCAGTAGTACCTTCATGCCCTGGTAGGCAAAGTTCCCTTTGAAAACCAGGGCATTCAAATCGTTGCTAGGCCCGTGCTCTCCAGCCTTCTCCCACTCAGAGAAGATTTGAGAGAGCAGCTTGGGGTGGCGGACTGATTCTTCTAACAAACCTGAAAACTTCAGTCGATTGAAGACAGCAGCTTGACTGAGAACGCTGTATTTGGCTTTGTCTTTCGTTTGGTGAATGGGGAACTTGCCCTTGCCGCTGACAAACGTTTCGCTCAGCACAACTACCGTTTGGCCTCCTTCGCGTTCCAGAATGGGAGAAGCGCGGCTTGTCTGCTCCTTTAGCGATACAGTTCGTAAGCGGTATTCTCAGCCGCGCAGCACAGACTGCCTCCCGGAATGCTGGAAACCCTGAAAGGCTTCAACTACTTGAAAGGGAGAAACGTCCCACACTGTATCCAGGTAGACAATGCAGTGGCAGCTTTTCTAGGCGTGTAAAACAGAGGGATTTTCAAACACGGAAGGGGAATCGTTCTCCCTTCATCCCCAGACTGACAGCAACAAGCTCTTGCTTTCTCTTTCAGGCAGGGAAGAAGCTACATGCTCGTGTTAAGCACACACGATATAGTCAGCAAAACTGAACGTCTTCTGCCATCCTCCAGCTGAAGGCACACAATCTGCCTGTTTGGCTTTGAAACGCAGTGGTACCTTCATTCCCTGGTATGCAAAGTTCCCTTTGAAAACCGGGGCATTGAAATCCTTGCTAGGCCAGCCCTCGCCATCCTTCTCCCATTCAGAGAAGATTTGAGAACGTAGCTTGTGCTGGGCCGACTGTTTCTTCTTAGAAGACTGAAAACTTCAGTCGATTGAGTAAAGCAGCTTGTAGGAGAACGCTGTATTTCGCTTTCTCTTTCTTTGGGTGAATGGGGAACTTGCACTTGCTGCTAATAAACGTTTACTCAGCACAACTACGGTTTGGCCTCCTTCGCGTTCCAGAATGGGAGAAACGCCGTTTCTCTTCTGCTTTAGCGATACCGTCTGCAGAAAGGTCTGCTCAGCGGCGCAGCACAGAATGCCTCCCGGAATGCTGGAAACCCTGAAAGGCTTCAACTACTTGAAAGGGAGAAACGTCCTACACTGTATCCAGGTAGACAATGCGCAGGCAACTTTCCTAGGCATGGAACACAGAGGGATTTCCAAACACAGAAAGGGATTCGTTCTCACTTCGTCCCCAGACTGACAGGAACAAGCTCCTGCGTTCTCTTTCAGGCAGGGAAGAAGCTACAAGCTCGTGTTAAGCACGCAAGGTTTAGTCAGCCAAACGGAATCTCTTCCGCCATCCTCTAGCTAAAAGCAGACAATCTGCCTGTTTGACTTTGAAAGCCAGTAGTACCTTCATGCCCTGGTAGGCAAAATTCCCTTTGAAAACCAGGGCATTCAAATCGTTGCTAGGCCCGTGCTCTCCAGCCTTCTCCCACTCAGAGAAGATTTGAGAGAGCAGCTTGGGGTGGCGGACTGATTCTTCTAACAAACCTGAAAACTTCAGTCGATTGAAGACAGCAGCTTGACTGAGAACGCTGTATTTGGCTTTGTCTTTCGTTTGGTGAATGGGGAACTTGCCCTTGCCGCTGACAAACGTTTCGCTCAGCACAACTACCGTTTGGCCTCCTTCGCGTTCCAGAATGGGAGAAGCGCGGCTTGTCTGCTCCTTTAGCGATACAGTTCGTAAGCGGTATTCTCAGCCGCGCAGCACAGACTGCCTCCCGGAATGCTGGAAACCCTGAAAGGCTTCAACTACTTGAAAGGGAGAAACGTCCCACACTGTATCCAGGTAGACAATGCAGTGGCAGCTTTTCTAGGCGTGTAAAACAGAGGGATTTTCAAACACGGAAGGGGAATCGTTCTCCCTTCATCCCCAGACTGACAGCAACAAGCTCTTGCTTTCTCTTTCAGGCAGGGAAGAAGCTACATGCTCGTGTTAAGCACACACGATATAGTCAGCAAAACTGAACGTCTTCTGCCATCCTCCAGCTGAAGGCACACAATCTGCCTGTTTGGCTTTGAAACGCAGTGGTACCTTCATTCCCTGGTATGCAAAGTTCCCTTTGAAAACCGGGGCATTGAAATCCTTGCTAGGCCAGCCCTCGCCATCCTTCTCCCATTCAGAGAAGATTTGAGAACGTAGCTTGTGCTGGGCCGACTGTTTCTTCTTAGAAGACTGAAAACTTCAGTCGATTGAGTAAAGCAGCTTGTAGGAGAACGCTGTATTTCGCTTTCTCTTTCTTTGGGTGAATGGGGAACTTGCACTTGCTGCTAATAAACGTTTACTCAGCACAACTACGGTTTGGCCTCCTTCGCGTTCCAGAATGGGAGAAACGCCGTTTCTCTTCTGCTTTAGCGATACCGTCTGCAGAAAGGTCTGCTCAGCGGCGCAGCACAGAATGCCTCCCGGAATGCTGGAAACCCTGAAAGGCTTCAACTACTTGAAAGGGAGAAACGTCCTACACTGAATCCAGGTAGACAAAGCGCAGGCAACTTTCCTAGGCATGGAACACAGAGGGATTTCCAAACACAGAAAGGGATTCGTTCTCACTTCGTCCCCAGACTGACAGGAACAAGTTCCTGCTTTCTCTTTCAGGCAGGGAAGAAGCTACAAGCTCGTTTTAAGCACGCAAGGTTTAGTCAGCCAAACGGAATCTCTTCCGCCATCCTCTAGCTAAAAGCAGACAATCTGCCTGTTTGAAAGCCAGTAGTACCTTCATGCCCTGGTATGCAAATTCCCTTTGAAAACCAGGGCATTCAAATCGTTGCTAGCCCAGTGCTCTCCAGCCTTCTCCCACTCAGAGAAGATTTGAGAGAGCAGCTTGGGGTGGCGGACTGATTCTTCTAACAAACCTGAAAACTTCAGTCGATTGAAGACAGCAGCTTGACTGAGAACGCTGTATTTGGCTTTGTCTTTCGTTTGGTGAATGGGGAACTTGCCCTTGCCGCTGACAAACGTTTCGCTCAGCACAACTACCGTTTGGCCTCCTTCGCGTTCCAGAATGGGAGAAGCGCGGCTTGTCTGCTCCTTTAGCGATACAGTTCGTAAGCGGTATTCTCAGCCGCGCAGCACAGACTGCCTCCCGGAATGCTGGAAACCCTGAAAGGCTTCAACTACTTGAAAGGGAGAAACGTCCCACACTGTATCCAGGTAGACAATGCAGTGGCAGCTTTTCTAGGCGTGTAAAACAGAGGGATTTTCAAACACGGAAGGGGAATCGTTCTCCCTTCATCCCCAGACTGACAGCAACAAGCTCTTGCTTTCTCTTTCAGGCAGGGAAGAAGCTACATGCTCGTGTTAAGCACACACGATATAGTCAGCAAAACTGAACGTCTTCTGCCATCCTCCAGCTGAAGGCACACAATCTGCCTGTTTGGCTTTGAAACGCAGTGGTACCTTCATTCCCTGGTATGCAAAGTTCCCTTTGAAAACCGGGGCATTGAAATCCTTGCTAGGCCAGCCCTCGCCATCCTTCTCCCATTCAGAGAAGATTTGAGAACGTAGCTTGTGCTGGGCCGACTGTTTCTTCTTAGAAGACTGAAAACTTCAGTCGATTGAGTAAAGCAGCTTGTAGGAGAACGCTGTATTTCGCTTTCTCTTTCTTTGGGTGAATGGGGAACTTGCACTTGCTGCTAATAAACGTTTACTCAGCACAACTACGGTTTGGCCTCCTTCGCGTTCCAGAATGGGAGAAACGCCGTTTCTCTTCTGCTTTAGCGATACCGTCTGCAGAAAGGTCTGCTCAGCGGCGCAGCACAGAATGCCTCCCGGAATGCTGGAAACCCTGAAAGGCTTCAACTACTTGAAAGGGAGAAACGTCCTACACTGTATCCAGGTAGACAAAGCGCAGGCAACTTTCCTAGGCATGGAACACAGAGGGATTTCCAAACACAGAAAGGGATTCGTTCTCACTTCGTCCCCAGACTGACAGGAACAAGCTCCTGCTTTCTCTTTCAGGCAGGGAAGAAGCTACAAGCTCGTGTTAAGCACGCAAGGTTTAGTCAGCCAAACGGAATCTCTTCCGCCATCCTCTAGCTAAAAGCAGACAATCTGCCTGTTTGACTTTGAAAGCCAGTAGTACCTTCATGCCCTGGTATGCAAATTCCCTTTGAAAACCAGGGCATTCAAATCGTTGCTAGCCCAGTGCTCTCCAGCCTTCTCCCACTCAGAGAAGATTTGAGAGAGCAGCTTGGGGTGGCGGACTGATTCTTCTAACAAACCTGAAAACTTCAGTCGATTGAAGACAGCAGCTTGACTGAGAACGCTGTATTTGGCTTTGTCTTTCGTTTGGTGAATGGGGAACTTGCCCTTGCCGCTGACAAACGTTTCGCTCAGCACAACTACCGTTTGGCCTCCTTCGCGTTCCAGAATGGGAGAAGCGCGGCTTCTCTGCTCCTTTAGCGATACAGTTCTTAAGCGGTATTCTCAGCCGCGCAGCACAGACTGCCTCCCGGAATGCTGGAAACCCTGAAAGGCTTCAACTACTTGAAAGGGAGAAACGTCCCACACTGTATCCAGGTAGACAATGCAGTGGCAGCTTTTCTAGGCGTGTAAAACAGAGGGATTTTCAAACACGGAAGGGGAATCGTTCTCCCTTCATCCCCAGACTGACAGCAACAAGCTCTTGCTTTCTCTTTCAGGCAGGGAAGAAGCTACATGCTCGTGTTAAGCACACACGATATAGTCAGCAAAACTGAACGTCTTCTGCCATCCTCCAGCTGAAGGCACACAATCTGCCTGTTTGGCTTTGAAACGCAGTGGTACCTTCATTCCCTGGTATGCAAAGTTCCCTTTGAAAACCGGGGCATTGAAATCCTTGCTAGGCCAGCCCTCGCCATCCTTCTCCCATTCAGAGAAGATTTGAGAACGTAGCTTGTGCTGGGCCGACTGTTTCTTCTTAGAAGACTGAAAACTTCAGTCGATTGAGTAAAGCAGCTTGTAGGAGAACGCTGTATTTCGCTTTCTCTTTCTTTGGGTGAATGGGGAACTTGCACTTGCTGCTAATAAACGTTTACTCAGCACAACTACGGTTTGGCCTCCTTCGCGTTCCAGAATGGGAGAAACGCCGTTTCTCTTCTGCTTTAGCGATACCGTCTGCAGAAAGGTCTGCTCAGCGGCGCAGCACAGAATGCCTCCCGGAATGCTGGAAACCCTGAAAGGCTTCAACTACTTGAAAGGGAGAAACGTCCTACACTGTATCCAGGTAGACAATGCGCAGGCAACTTTCCTAGGCATGGAACACAGAGGGATTTCCAAACACAGAAAGGGATTCGTTCTCACTTCGTCCCCAGACTGACAGGAACAAGCTCCTGCGTTCTCTTTCAGGCAGGGAAGAAGCTACAAGCTCGTGTTAAGCACGCAAGGTTTAGTCAGCCAAACGGAATCTCTTCCGCCATCCTCTAGCTAAAAGCAGACAATCTGCCTGTTTGACTTTGAAAGCCAGTAGTACCTTCATGCCCTGGTAGGCAAAATTCCCTTTGAAAACCAGGGCATTCAAATCGTTGCTAGGCCCGTGCTCTCCAGCCTTCTCCCACTCAGAGAAGATTTGAGAGAGCAGCTTGGGGTGGCGGACTGATTCTTCTAACAAACCTGAAAACTTCAGTCGATTGAAGACAGCAGCTTGACTGAGAACGCTGTATTTGGCTTTGTCTTTCGTTTGGTGAATGGGGAACTTGCCCTTGCCGCTGACAAACGTTTCGCTCAGCACAACTACCGTTTGGCCTCCTTCGCGTTCCAGAATGGGAGAAGCGCGGCTTGTCTGCTCCTTTAGCGATACAGTTCGTAAGCGGTATTCTCAGCCGCGCAGCACAGACTGCCTCCCGGAATGCTGGAAACCCTGAAAGGCTTCAACTACTTGAAAGGGAGAAACGTCCCACACTGTATCCAGGTAGACAATGCAGTGGCAGCTTTTCTAGGCGTGTAAAACAGAGGGATTTTCAAACACGGAAGGGGAATCGTTCTCCCTTCATCCCCAGACTGACAGCAACAAGCTCTTGCTTTCTCTTTCAGGCAGGGAAGAAGCTACATGCTCGTGTTAAGCACACACGATATAGTCAGCAAAACTGAACGTCTTCTGCCATCCTCCAGCTGAAGGCACACAATCTGCCTGTTTGGCTTTGAAACGCAGTGGTACCTTCATTCCCTGGTATGCAAAGTTCCCTTTGAAAACCGGGGCATTGAAATCCTTGCTAGGCCAGCCCTCGCCATCCTTCTCCCATTCAGAGAAGATTTGAGAACGTAGCTTGTGCTGGGCCGACTGTTTCTTCTTAGAAGACTGAAAACTTCAGTCGATTGAGTAAAGCAGCTTGTAGGAGAACGCTGTATTTCGCTTTCTCTTTCTTTGGGTGAATGGGGAACTTGCACTTGCTGCTAATAAACGTTTACTCAGCACAACTACGGTTTGGCCTCCTTCGCGTTCCAGAATGGGAGAAACGCCGTTTCTCTTCTGCTTTAGCGATACCGTCTGCAGAAAGGTCTGCTCAGCGGCGCAGCACAGAATGCCTCCCGGAATGCTGGAAACCCTGAAAGGCTTCAACTACTTGAAAGGGAGAAACGTCCTACACTGAATCCAGGTAGACAAAGCGCAGGCAACTTTCCTAGGCATGGAACACAGAGGGATTTCCAAACACAGAAAGGGATTCGTTCTCACTTCGTCCCCAGACTGACAGGAACAAGTTCCTGCTTTCTCTTTCAGGCAGGGAAGAAGCTACAAGCTCGTGTTAAGCACGCAAGGTTTAGTCAGCCAAACGGAATCTCTTCCGCCATCCTCTAGCTAAAAGCAGACAATCTGCCTGTTTGAAAGCCAGTAGTACCTTCATGCCCTGGTATGCAAATTCCCTTTGAAAACCAGGGCATTCAAATCGTTGCTAGCCCAGTGCTCTCCAGCCTTCTCCCACTCAGAGAAGATTTGAGAGAGAAGCTTGGGGTGGCGGACTGATTCTTCTAACAAACCTGAAAACTTCAGTCGATTGAAGACAGCAGCTTGACTGAGAACGCTGTATTTGGCTTTGTCTTTCGTTTGGTGAATGGGGAACTTGCCCTTGCCGCTGACAAACGTTTCGCTCAGCACAACTACCGTTTGGCCTCCTTCGCGTTCCAGAATGGGAGAAGCGCGGCTTCTCTGCTCCTTTAGCGATACAGTTCTTAAGCGGTATTCTCAGCCGCGCAGCACAGACTGCCTCCCGGAATGCTGGAAACCCTGAAAGGCTTCAACTACTTGAAAGGGAGAAACGTCCCACACTGTATCCAGGTAGACAATGCAGTGGCAGCTTTTCTAGGCGTGTAAAACAGAGGGATTTTCAAACACGGAAGGGGAATCGTTCTCCCTTCATCCCCAGACTGACAGCAACAAGCTCTTGCTTTCTCTTTCAGGCAGGGAAGAAGCTACATGCTCGTGTTAAGCACACACGATATAGTCAGCAAAACTGAACGTCTTCTGCCATCCTCCAGCTGAAGGCACACAATCTGCCTGTTTGGCTTTGAAACGCAGTGGTACCTTCATTCCCTGGTATGCAAAGTTCCCTTTGAAAACCGGGGCATTGAAATCCTTGCTAGGCCAGCCCTCGCCATCCTTCTCCCATTCAGAGAAGATTTGAGAACGTAGCTTGTGCTGGGCCGACTGTTTCTTCTTAGAAGACTGAAAACTTCAGTCGATTGAGTAAAGCAGCTTGTAGGAGAACGCTGTATTTCGCTTTCTCTTTCTTTGGGTGAATGGGGAACTTGCACTTGCTGCTAATAAACGTTTACTCAGCACAACTACGGTTTGGCCTCCTTCGCGTTCCAGAATGGGAGAAACGCCGTTTCTCTTCTGCTTTAGCGATACCGTCTGCAGAAAGGTCTGCTCAGCGGCGCAGCACAGAATGCCTCCCGGAATGCTGGAAACCCTGAAAGGCTTCAACTACTTGAAAGGGAGAAACGTCCTACACTGTATCCAGGTAGACAATGCGCAGGCAACTTTCCTAGGCATGGAACACAGAGGGATTTCCAAACACAGAAAGGGATTCGTTCTCACTTCGTCCCCAGACTGACAGGAACAAGCTCCTGCGTTCTCTTTCAGGCAGGGAAGAAGCTACAAGCTCGTGTTAAGCACGCAAGGTTTAGTCAGCCAAACGGAATCTCTTCCGCCATCCTCTAGCTAAAAGCAGACAATCTGCCTGTTTGACTTTGAAAGCCAGTAGTACCTTCATGCCCTGGTAGGCAAAATTCCCTTTGAAAACCAGGGCATTCAAATCGTTGCTAGGCCCGTGCTCTCCAGCCTTCTCCCACTCAGAGAAGATTTGAGAGAGCAGCTTGGGGTGGCGGACTGATTCTTCTAACAAACCTGAAAACTTCAGTCGATTGAAGACAGCAGCTTGACTGAGAACGCTGTATTTGGCTTTGTCTTTCGTTTGGTGAATGGGGAACTTGCCCTTGCCGCTGACAAACGTTTCGCTCAGCACAACTACCGTTTGGCCTCCTTCGCGTTCCAGAATGGGAGAAGCGCGGCTTGTCTGCTCCTTTAGCGATACAGTTCGTAAGCGGTATTCTCAGCCGCGCAGCACAGACTGCCTCCCGGAATGCTGGAAACCCTGAAAGGCTTCAACTACTTGAAAGGGAGAAACGTCCCACACTGTATCCAGGTAGACAATGCAGTGGCAGCTTTTCTAGGCGTGTAAAACAGAGGGATTTTCAAACACGGAAGGGGAATCGTTCTCCCTTCATCCCCAGACTGACAGCAACAAGCTCTTGCTTTCTCTTTCAGGCAGGGAAGAAGCTACATGCTCGTGTTAAGCACACACGATATAGTCAGCAAAACTGAACGTCTTCTGCCATCCTCCAGCTGAAGGCACACAATCTGCCTGTTTGGCTTTGAAACGCAGTGGTACCTTCATTCCCTGGTATGCAAAGTTCCCTTTGAAAACCGGGGCATTGAAATCCTTGCTAGGCCAGCCCTCGCCATCCTTCTCCCATTCAGAGAAGATTTGAGAACGTAGCTTGTGCTGGGCCGACTGTTTCTTCTTAGAAGACTGAAAACTTCAGTCGATTGAGTAAAGCAGCTTGTAGGAGAACGCTGTATTTCGCTTTCTCTTTCTTTGGGTGAATGGGGAACTTGCACTTGCTGCTAATAAACGTTTACTCAGCACAACTACGGTTTGGCCTCCTTCGCGTTCCAGAATGGGAGAAACGCCGTTTCTCTTCTGCTTTAGCGATACCGTCTGCAGAAAGGTCTGCTCAGCGGCGCAGCACAGAATGCCTCCCGGAATGCTGGAAACCCTGAAAGGCTTCAACTACTTGAAAGGGAGAAACGTCCTACACTGAATCCAGGTAGACAAAGCGCAGGCAACTTTCCTAGGCATGGAACACAGAGGGATTTCCAAACACAGAAAGGGATTCGTTCTCACTTCGTCCCCAGACTGACAGGAACAAGTTCCTGCTTTCTCTTTCAGGCAGGGAAGAAGCTACAAGCTCGTGTTAAGCACGCAAGGTTTAGTCAGCCAAACGGAATCTCTTCCGCCATCCTCTAGCTAAAAGCAGACAATCTGCCTGTTTGAAAGACAGTAGTACCTTCATGCCCTGGTATGCAAATTCCCTTTGAAAACCAGGGCATTCAAATCGTTGCTAGCCCAGTGCTCTCCAGCCTTCTCCCACTCAGAGAAGATTTGAGAGAGCAGCTTGGGGTGGCGGACTGATTCTTCTAACAAACCTGAAAACTTCAGTCGATTGAAGACAGCAGCTTGACTGAGAACGCTGTATTTGGCTTTGTCTTTCGTTTGGTGAATGGGGAACTTGCCCTTGCCGCTGACAAACGTTTCGCTCAGCACAACTACCGTTTGGCCTCCTTCGCGTTCCAGAATGGGAGAAGCGCGGCTTGTCTGCTCCTTTAGCGATACAGTTCGTAAGCGGTATTCTCAGCCGCGCAGCACAGACTGCCTCCCGGAATGCTGGAAACCCTGAAAGGCTTCAACTACTTGAAAGGGAGAAACGTCCCACACTGTATCCAGGTAGACAATGCAGTGGCAGCTTTTCTAGGCGTGTAAAACAGAGGGATTTTCAAACACGGAAGGGGAATCGTTCTCCCTTCATCCCCAGACTGACAGCAACAAGCTCTTGCTTTCTCTTTCAGGCAGGGAAGAAGCTACATGCTCGTGTTAAGCACACACGATATAGTCAGCAAAACTGAACGTCTTCTGCCATCCTCCAGCTGAAGGCACACAATCTGCCTGTTTGGCTTTGAAACGCAGTGGTACCTTCATTCCCTGGTATGCAAAGTTCCCTTTGAAAACCGGGGCATTGAAATCCTTGCTAGGCCAGCCCTCGCCATCCTTCTCCCATTCAGAGAAGATTTGAGAACGTAGCTTGTGCTGGGCCGACTGTTTCTTCTTAGAAGACTGAAAACTTCAGTCGATTGAGTAAAGCAGCTTGTAGGAGAACGCTGTATTTCGCTTTCTCTTTCTTTGGGTGAATGGGGAACTTGCACTTGCTGCTAATAAATGTTTACTCAGCACAACTACGGTTTGGCCTCCTTCGCGTTCCAGAATGGGAGAAACGCCGTTTCTCTTCTGCTTTAGCGATACCGTCTGCAGAAAGGTCTGCTCAGCGGCGCAGCACAGAATGCCTCCCGGAATGCTGGAAACCCTGAAAGGCTTCAACTACTTGAAAGGGAGAAACGTCCTACACTGAATCCAGGTAGACAAAGCGCAGGCAACTTTCCTAGGCATGGAACACAGAGGGATTTCCAAACACAGAAAGGGATTCGTTCTCACTTCGTCCCCAGACTGACAGGAACAAGTTCCTGCTTTCTCTTTCAGGCAGGGAAGAAGCTACAAGCTCGTGTTAAGCACGCAAGGTTTAGTCAGCCAAACGGAATCTCTTCCGCCATCCTCTAGCTAAAAGCAGACAATCTGCCTGTTTGAAAGACAGTAGTACCTTCATGCCCTGGTATGCAAATTCCCTTTGAAAACCAGGGCATTCAAATCGTTGCTAGCCCAGTGCTCTCCAGCCTTCTCCCACTCAGAGAAGATTTGAGAGAGCAGCTTGGGGTGGCGGACTGATTCTTCTAACAAACCTGAAAACTTCAGTCGATTGAAGACAGCAGCTTGACTGAGAACGCTGTATTTGGCTTTGTCTTTCGTTTGGTGAATGGGGAACTTGCCCTTGCCGCTGACAAACGTTTCGCTCAGCACAACTACCGTTTGGCCTCCTTCGCGTTCCAGAATGGGAGAAGCGCGGCTTGTCTGCTCCTTTAGCGATACAGTTCGTAAGCGGTATTCTCAGCCGCGCAGCACAGACTGCCTCCCGGAATGCTGGAAACCCTGAAAGGCTTCAACTACTTGAAAGGGAGAAACGTCCCACACTGTATCCAGGTAGACAATGCAGTGGCAGCTTTTCTAGGCGTGTAAAACAGAGGGATTTTCAAACACGGAAGGGGAATCGTTCTCCCTTCATCCCCAGACTGACAGCAACAAGCTCTTGCTTTCTCTTTCAGGCAGGGAAGAAGCTACATGCTCGTGTTAAGCACACACGATATAGTCAGCAAAACTGAACGTCTTCTGCCATCCTCCAGCTGAAGGCACACAATCTGCCTGTTTGGCTTTGAAACGCAGTGGTACCTTCATTCCCTGGTATGCAAAGTTCCCTTTGAAAACCGGGGCATTGAAATCCTTGCTAGGCCAGCCCTCGCCATCCTTCTCCCATTCAGAGAAGATTTGAGAACGTAGCTTGTGCTGGGCCGACTGTTTCTTCTTAGAAGACTGAAAACTTCAGTCGATTGAGTAAAGCAGCTTGTAGGAGAACGCTGTATTTCGCTTTCTCTTTCTTTGGGTGAATGGGGAACTTGCACTTGCTGCTAATAAACGTTTACTCAGCACAACTACGGTTTGGCCTCCTTCGCGTTCCAGAATGGGAGAAACGCCGTTTCTCTTCTGCTTTAGTGATACCGTCTGCAGAAAGGTCTGCTCAGCGGCGCAGCACAGAATGCCTCCCGGAATGCTGGAAACCCTGAAAGGCTTCAACTACTTGAAAGGGAGAAACGTCCTACACTGTATCCAGGTAGACAAAGCGCAGGCAACTTTCCTAGGCATGGAACACAGAGGGATTTCCAAACACAGAAAGGGATTCGTTCTCACTTCGTCCCCAGACTGACAGGAACAAGCTCCTGCTTTCTCTTTCAGGCAGGGAAGAAGCTACAAGCTCGTGTTAAGCACGCAAGGTTTAGTCAGCCAAAGGGAATCTCTTCCGCCATCCTCTAGCTAAAAGCAGACAATCTGCCTGTTTGACTTTGAAAGCCAGTAGTACCTTCATGCCCTGGTAGGCAAAGTTCCCTTTGAAAACCAGGGCATTCAAATCGTTGCTAGGCCCGTGCTCTCCAGCCTTCTCCCACTCACAGAAGATTTGAGAGAGCAGCTTGGGGTGGCGGACTGATTCTTCTAACAAACCTGAAAACTTCAGTCGATTGAAGACAGCAGCTTGACTGAGAACGCTGTATTTGGCTTTGTCTTTCGTTTGGTGAATGGGGAACTTGCCCTTGCCGCTGACAAACGTTTCGCTCAGCACAACTACCGTTTGGCCTCCTTCGCGTTCCAGAATGGGAGAAGCGCGGCTTGTCTGCTCCTTTAGCGATACAGTTCGTAAGCGGTATTCTCAGCCGCGCAGCACAGACTGCCTCCCGGAATGCTGGAAACCCTGAAAGGCTTCAACTACTTGAAAGGGAGAAACGTCCCACACTGTATCCAGGTAGACAATGCAGTGGCAGCTTTTCTAGGCGTGTAAAACAGAGGGATTTTCAAACACGGAAGGGGAATCGTTCTCCCTTCATCCCCAGACTGACAGCAACAAGCTCTTGCTTTCTCTTTCAGGCAGGGAAGAAGCTACATGCTCGTGTTAAGCACACACGATATAGTCAGCAAAACTGAACGTCTTCTGCCATCCTCCAGCTGAAGGCACACAATCTGCCTGTTTGGCTTTGAAACGCAGTGGTACCTTCATTCCCTGGTATGCAAAGTTCCCTTTGAAAACCGGGGCATTGAAATCCTTGCTAGGCCAGCCCTCGCCATCCTTCTCCCATTCAGAGAAGATTTGAGAACGTAGCTTGTGCTGGGCCGACTGTTTCTTCTTAGAAGACTGAAAACTTCAGTCGATTGAGTAAAGCAGCTTGTAGGAGAACGCTGTATTTCGCTTTCTCTTTCTTTGGGTGAATGGGGAACTTGCACTTGCTGCTAATAAACGTTTACTCAGCACAACTACGGTTTGGCCTCCTTCGCGTTCCAGAATGGGAGAAACGCCGTTTCTCTTCTGCTTTAGCGATACCGTCTGCAGAAAGGTCTGCTCAGCGGCGCAGCACAGAATGCCTCCCGGAATGCTGGAAACCCTGAAAGGCTTCAACTACTTGAAAGGGAGAAACGTCCTACACTGTATCCAGGTAGACAAAGCGCAGGCAACTTTCCTAGGCATGGAACACAGAGGGATTTCCAAACAGAGAAAGGGATTCGTTCTCACTTCGTCCCCAGACTGACAGGAACAAGCTCCTGCTTTCTCTTTCAGGCAGGGAAGAAGCTACAAGCTCGTGTTAAGCACGCAAGGTTTAGTCAGCCAAACGGAATCTCTTCCGCCATCCTCTAGCTAAAAGCAGACAATCTGCCTGTTTGACTTTGAAAGCCAGTAGTACCTTCATGCCCTGGTATGCAAATTCCCTTTGAAAACCAGGGCATTCAAATCGTTGCTAGCCCAGTGCTCTCCAGCCTTCTCCCACTCAGAGAAGATTTGAGAGAGCAGCTTGGGGTGGCGGACTGATTCTTCTAACAAACCTGAACACTTCAGTCGATTGAAGACAGCAGCTTGACTGAGAACGCTGTATTTGGCTTTGTCTTTCGTTTGGTGAATGGGGAACTTGCCCTTGCCGCTGACAAACGTTTCGCTCAGCACAACTACCGTTTGGCCTCCTTCGCGTTCCAGAATGGGAGAAGCGCGGCTTGTCTGCTCCTTTAGCGATACAGTTCTTAAGCGGTATTCTCAGCCGCGCAGCACAGACTGCCTCCCGGAATGCTGGAAACCCTGAAAGGCTTCAACTACTTGAAAGGGAGAAACGTCCCACACTGTATCCAGGTAGACAATGCAGTGGCAGCTTTTCTAGGCGTGTAAAACAGAGGGATTTTCAAACACGGAAGGGGAATCGTTCTCCCTTCATCCCCAGACTGACAGCAACAAGCTCTTGCTTTCTCTTTCAGGCAGGGAAGAAGCTACATGCTCGTGTTAAGCACACACGATATAGTCAGCAAAACTGAACGTCTTCTGCCATCCTCCAGCTGAAGGCACACAATCTGCCTGTTTGGCTTTGAAACGCAGTGGTACCTTCATTCCCTGGTATGCAAAGTTCCCTTTGAAAACCGGGGCATTGAAATCCTTGCTAGGCCAGCCCTCGCCATCCTTCTCCCATTCAGAGAAGATTTGAGAACGTAGCTTGTGCTGGGCCGACTGTTTCTTCTTAGAAGACTGAAAACTTCAGTCGATTGAGTAAAGCAGCTTGTAGGAGAACGCTGTATTTCGCTTTCTCTTTCTTTGGGTGAATGGGGAACTTGCACTTGCTGCTAATAAACGTTTACTCAGCACAACTACGGTTTGGCCTCCTTCGCGTTCCAGAATGGGAGAAACGCCGTTTCTCTTCTGCTTTAGCGATACCATCTGCAGAAAGGTCTGCTCAGCGGCGCAGCACAGAATGCCTCCCGGAATGCTGGAAACCCTGAAAGGCTTCAACTACTTGAAAGGGAGAAACGTCCTACACTGTATCCAGGTAGACAATGCGCAGGCAACTTTCCTAGGCATGGAACACAGAGGGATTTCCAAACACAGAAAGGGATTCGTTCTCACTTCGTCCCCAGACTGACAGGAACAAGCTCCTGCGTTCTCTTTCAGGCAGGGAAGAAGCTACAAGCTCGTGTTAAGCACACAAGGTTTAGTCAGCCAAACGGAATCTCTTCCGCCATCCTCTAGCTAAAAGCAGACAATCTGCCTGTTTGAAAGCCAGTAGTAACTTCATGCCCTGGTATGCAAATTCCCTTTGAAAACCAGGGCATTCAAATCGTTGCTAGGCCCGTGCTCTCCAGCCTTCTCCCACTCAGAGAAGATTTGAGAGAGCAGCTTGGGGTGGCGGACTGATTCTTCTAACAAACCTGAAAACTTCAGTCGATTGAAGACAGCAGCTTGACTGAGAACGCTGTATTTGGCTTTGTCTTTCGTTTGGTGAATGGGGAACTTGCCCTTGCCGCTGACAAACGTTTCGCTCAGCACAACTACCGTTTGGCCTCCTTCGCGTTCCAGAATGGGAGAAGCGCGGCTTGTCTGCTCCTTTAGCGATACAGTTCGTAAGCGGTATTCTCAGCCGCGCAGCACAGACTGCCTCCCGGAATGCTGGAAACCCTGAAAGGCTTCAACTACTTGAAAGGGAGAAACGTCCCACACTGTATCCAGGTAGACAATGCAGTGGCAGCTTTTCTAGGCGTGTAAAACAGAGGGATTTTCAAACACGGAAGGGGAATCGTTCTCCCTTCATCCCCAGACTGACAGCAACAAGCTCTTGCTTTCTCTTTCAGGCAGGGAAGAAGCTACATGCTCGTGTTAAGCACACACGATATAGTCAGCAAAACTGAACGTCTTCTGCCATCCTCCAGCTGAAGGCACACAATCTGCCTGTTTGGCTTTGAAACGCAGTGGTACCTTCATTCCCTGGTATGCAAAGTTCCCTTTGAAAACCGGGGCATTGAAATCCTTGCTAGGCCAGCCCTCGCCATCCTTCTCCCATTCAGAGAAGACTTGAGAACGTAGCTTGTGCTGGGCCGACTGTTTCTTCTTAGAAGACTGAAAACTTCAGTCGATTGAGTAAAGCAGCTTGTAGGAGAACGCTGTATTTCGCTTTCTCTTTCTTTGGGTGAATGGGGAACTTGCACTTGCTGCTAATAAACGTTTACTCAGCACAACTACGGTTTGGCCTCCTTCGCGTTCCAGAATGGGAGAAACGCCGTTTCTCTTCTGCTTTAGCGATACCGTCTGCAGAAAGGTCTGCTCAGCGGCGCAGCACAGAATGCCTCCCGGAATGCTGGAAACCCTGAAAGGCTTCAACTACTTGAAAGGGAGAAACGTCCTACACTGTATCCAGGTAGACAAAGCGCAGGCAACTTTCCTAGGCATGGAACACAGAGGGATTTCCAAACACAGAAAGGGATTCGTTCTCACTTCGTCCCCAGACTGACAGGAACAAGCTCCTGCTTTCTCTTTCAGGCAGGGAAGAAGCTACAAGCTCGTGTTAAGCACGCAAGGTTTAGTCAGCCAAACGGAATCTCTTCCGCCATCCTCTAGCTAAAAGCAGACAATCTGCCTGTTTGACTTTGAAAGCCAGTAGTACCTTCATGCCCTGGTAGGCAAAGTTCCCTTTGAAAACCAGGGCATTCAAATCGTTGCTAGGCCCGTGCTCTCCAGCCTTCTCCCACTCAGAGAAGATTTGAGAGAGCAGCTTGGGGTGGCGGACTGATTCTTCTAACAAACCTGAAAACTTCAGTCGATTGAAGACAGCAGCTTGACTGAGAACGCTGTATTTGGCTTTGTCTTTCGTTTGGTGAATGGGGAACTTGCCCTTGCCGCTGACAAACGTTTCGCTCAGCACAACTACCGTTTGGCCTCCTTCGCGTTCCAGAATGGGAGAAGCGCGGCTTGTCTGCTCCTTTAGCGATACAGTTCGTAAGCGGTATTCTCAGCCGCGCAGCACAGACTGCCTCCCGGAATGCTGGAAACCCTGAAAGGCTTCAACTACTTGAAAGGGAGAAACGTCCCACACTGTATCCAGGTAGACAATGCAGTGGCAGCTTTTCTAGGCGTGTAAAACAGAGGGATTTTCAAACACGGAAGGGGAATCGTTCTCCCTTCATCCCCAGACTGACAGCAACAAGCTCTTGCTTTCTCTTTCAGGCAGGGAAGAAGCTACATGCTCGTGTTAAGCACACACGATATAGTCAGCAAAACTGAACGTCTTCTGCCA
>JASCZL010000148.1:0-22141 GCA_030035585.1 Dugong dugon
AGAGCTTAGTCTTGTTGTTTCCCTCTGTATGTGACTTTGTGTTTTTCTTGAGCTGCTCTCAGCATTCTTTCTCTGTCTTTGGTTTTAGCCAGTGTGATTATGATATGCCTTGATGATTTTCTTTTGGGGTTTATCCTATATGGGATTCGTTGAGCTTCTTGGATGGTCAGCTTTCCATCTTTCATGACATTAAGAAAGTTTTCTGTCGGCAATTCTTCAGTGATCCTCTCCGTGTTTTCCGTTCTCTCCCCCTCTTCTGGAACTCTGATCTCTCACAGAGTTTTGCTTTTAAATGTATCCCACATCATTCTCAGCTTTTCTTCCTTTTTCTTAGTTCTTTTTTTAAATTTTTTCCTAAAAAGAGTGCTATGCAAGTGTCTCAGTTATTGAGTGCCACTGTAACAGAAATACCACAAGTGTATTGCTTTAAGAAACAGAAGTTTATTCTCTCACAGTCTAGTAGGCTGAAAGTCCAAATTCAGGGCATTAGCTTCAGGGGAAGTGTTTTCCTGTCAATTCTGGAGGAAAGTTCTTGCCATCAATCTTCCCCTGGTCTAGGAGCTTCTCTGTGCAGGAACCCAGATCCAAAGAATGTGCTCTGTTCCAGGCACTGGTTTCTTGGTGCTATGAGGTCCTCACTCTCTGCTTGCTTCTCTTTCCTTCTCTATCTTGTAAGATAAAAGGTGGTGCAGGGCACTCTCCAGGGAAACTCCCTTTATACTGGAGCAGGGATGTGACCTTAATAAGAGTGTTACAATCCCCCCCGAATCCTCTGTAACATCAAATTCCAATCACAGAGTGGAGGGTAACCACACAATACTGGGTATCATGGCCTAAGCAAGTTCACATATATTTTTGGAGGACACAGTTCGATCCATGACACCGAGTATTTGTCTTCAATTTGGCTCTTCCTGTCTTCCATCGTTTCAAACCTGATCCTCAGAATGCCTAGGACACTGTCCATTTCTGAAATCTTGTTGTTTATCATTTGGATTTCTAGTTACTGTTTTTGTATGATTTCTAGTTGTGAATTAATTTAGACATTTTGTTCATGTGTTATTTTCCTGAATTCTTCTATTGTTTTATCTGTCTTTTCCGTGATTTTGACTGCCTTTTCCTTGATTTTGTCTATTTTTTCCTCATTCGTGTCTACTGCTTGCTTCAACTCTTGGGTAGCTCTGACTATTAGAGATTTGGATTACCTATCAGGGAGTTCTAGTGCCTTTTCTTCTACTGGAAAGTCATCTGGTGTTTTATTTTGATGTCCACTGGAACCATCCTGTCCTGTTTTTTTATGTTTTCAATTTTCTGCTGTCTTCAGGACATTCAGTGGTTATTTTCTTTGTTGATTTATTGTAGACTTGTTTGTTCTGTCCCCCTTTTTTGTTTTATTTGGTTATGTCTGAGCAAGCGGGCTGTGCATTCTTTGTTGTTTGCTTGTCTGTGGGCATGAGGTTTTCACCCCCTTGTGCAATGGGCAGAGCCAGTAGCTCAGCTACGGTGCAGCAGGACAAGTCTTGCTGAAGGGGAGGAGCTAGGATGCGTTGTTTGTAGCATGCGCTGTGGCTGAGAGGAGTGGGCTGGGGTTCACTGCAGATGGTGTTTCAGGCCTGGAATGCCATGATATATAGATGAACCAGGTCTGCCATCCTGAAACTCAGAGACTTGGGGGTCAGGGTGCTGTTAACAGTTAACAATGAGACAAACAAATGGACAAGATCATTTCTGGTATTGAGGAGGGCTATGAAGACAATAAAATAAGGTGGATCACTAGGAGATGTTGAAGCCAAGAACTGATGACAGCTTGGGAGTCTTGATCCAGGGGCAGACTGTGCTCCACTCTCATGGTGAGGCACACCTGGGACACAAAGCTGAAGATCCTGATGCAGCTCACGAGACCCTACACCACCACCTGGCCCGGGCTCCTTCTCCTACTCCAGAGTCAGGTGTGTCCAAACCCAGCGCCACACATAGCCACACTGATTCCCATTGCATTATGTACCTGACGGATGCTCAGAAGGGACTGCAAAATTGGACTTTCCAGGCTAATGTAACTATTTGTTTTTTGTAGTAGCCTTCAAGTAGGCTCCTACTCACAGCGACCTTATGTATAACAGGAGGAAACATTGCCAGTTCATGATCTTTAATATGTTTGAGTACATTTTTGCAAGTATTTTATCAGTTGATCTCCTTGAGGGTTTCCCTTGATTTTGCTGACCTTCTACCAAGCAGGATGTCCTTTTCTAGCGATTAATCTTTCCTGATGATGTATACAAAGTAAGTGAGCCCTGCACACTTGTCATCGTTTCTTCCAAGGAGCATTCTGCTGTACTTCTTCCAAGATTGATTTGCTCACTTTTCTGACAGTCCACAGTATCTTCAATATTCTTCACCAATGTAATTTGAATGTGCCCATTCTTCTTCCGTCTGGCTTTTTTATTGTCCAGCTTACACATGCATATGAAGTGACTGAAAAGACCGTACAAGCTTCCACTGACTTCCTCGCTGAAATCCGGAACCAGTTCCAAACCTGATAAAACAGCAACTTCACTTTTGAACAGTATCGATAAAACTGCAGAAGGCACCGGCCTGACCTCAGCAAGGAGCTCTGAGGCTGACTTTTGAAAAACAATCATGAAAGAGAAGAATCTTCAACATATCTATACTGGGTCATGATTTCCTAAAGTTGACTAGGAAGCAAAATGCTGTGAAACAAGAAATGGGTTCCAATTTTAAGATAAATTTAATCATCTTGACTTGTGATTTTTGTGATATGTTTTGAAATATACCTAAAGTCATACATTTGCTACAAAAGTTAAAATCTTGCAACTATAAAAAATTGTAGGAGGAGAAAACAAAAATATGTATTGCCCAAGTTGTAAAGAAGTTTATTAATAAATTTTAAGAAACTATCAGCATACTGCCATAAAATAGCTCTGAGCAATTTTTTTGTAGTTGCAAGCAGTGAGGCAAACAGATACATATACAACAGTGTTCACTGCAACACTATACACAATACTCAAATTGTAGAAACATCTCTAATATCCATCCATAGATGAAAGGATAAATAAAATGGGGTACATACATGCAATGGAATATTACTCTGCCATAAAGGGAAATAAACTCCTGAGACATGCCACAGCATGGATGAACCTTGAAAACATGTGAAGTAAAAGTAGGCAATCATAAAAAGACAAATAATGCAAGGTTTCACTACTATGAAATACCTAGAATAGGTAAAGGTATAGAGATTAGAGTTTAATAGTGCTAACCAGGGGTGGGAGAGACAGGGAAAGGAGGAGAGCGTTGCTTATGCAACATAGAGTTTTTCTTTATGAGGTTATGAAATTTGGCAGTGGATACTGGTGATGATTGCACAATATAATTGGTGTAATGTGCTTTATGAAATCGTACACTTGAAAAACGTTGAATTGGCAAACGTGTTCTTCATATGTTTACAATTATAATTTTTTTAAAAAATTCAAGTTTCATCAACTGAAGAGAATTTTTAGGATTCCTTAAATAATTGAAATCATTATATGAAAGGACAAAGCGTTTGGATGTCAATAACACTTGGGACCTTTAGGTTAGCAGTCAAATGCTTTAGCCCCTGACCCACCAGGGCTCCTTCCCAGAAGTGAAGGCAAGAGCCAAAACTGTGTATCCACAGGCACTGCAACCAGGGAACATATGAGTCAGATTCAGGACCATTACGTATCAAACTCCATAAATAGTGCCTCCACATTTTTGCATATGTAAATTTTGAGGGGTTTGGAGTGAGCAAGTGAAGAATGTCATATAAATGATATTAATGTCTAATGGGGTTTCAAAGGAGGAAAATTATATCTGAATTATTACAGAGGGAGGATCCAAAAATCTCCCAAAGCAAATAATTTAACTTCTTTCTTTAACCAATGTCATATTTTTTGGCTTCTCAAACTATCAATGAGCAGTATTTTATTTTCAATATGAAAAGAAAAGAAAAAAACCCAAACCTATTGCCCTCGAGTTGATTCTGACTCATAGCAACCCTATAGGACAGAGTAGAAGTAACGCATAAGGTTTCCAAGTAGGGGCTGGTGGATTCGAACTGCTGACCTTTTGATTAGTAGCCAAGCTCTTCAGCTCTGTGCCACCAGGGCCCCACATGAAGAAGACTAATAATTTTCTAATAAGTAAAAGTTAATTTATAATAAATCAACAATAAAAAGATGTAGCCAATATAGTACATATACTGAAGAAGTAGAGCCAGCATGCTCATTAGAAGCAAGGATGGGGAGACTTCATCTGACATACTTTGGACACGTTCTAAGGAGGGAGCAATCCCTGGAGAAGGACATCATGCTTGGTAAAGTAGAGGGTCAGTGAAAGAGAGGAAGACCCTTCACGAGATGGATTGACACAGTGGCTGCAACAATGGGCTCTAACATAGCAATGATTGTGAGGACAGCGCAGGACCTGGCAGCGTTTCCTTCTGTTGTACATGGGCTCACTATGAGTCAGAGTAGACTCGACGGCACCTAACAACAGCGACAGGCAATATAAGCTCATTTTTATTATTCCATTCATTTGCCATAATATTATTCTGTCAATTTACTATAACATTATCTCAGTACTCAATTTTAATACTTGTTTTGTAACACACCAGTAACAAAGAGTTCATCCACCTGTTGGTGGTGCTTCTCTACCCACAATTCAGCTAACTTTAGAGTTGGTTTCCTTACACCTACTAACAAGTTAAGGTAGCGGGCAGTGTTTGCTTTATCTGAAAAACTATCTTTTCTCACAGAAGCTGGTGAGCTGCAGGTTCAACATTAAGGTTACTCTATATATAGGTAAGGAGCAATACTTAGCAATAGTGGAGACCTTGAAATTGAAGTGCCTATTGCTGATATCAGGTGCACTTATGATCAGGCGCACTCCTAAGCAGTCCCTTCCTACTGGGTCATATTGAGCTAGCTTGTGAAGCTTTCTAAAACCTGGGAAAAATAGAAATGCTTAGGACTAACCCTAAACATACAAAATCAGAAGTTTTCAAAGATCGGCCCAACATTGGGGTTTAATAAAATGCCCCATGGTGGCACAGTGGTTAAGAGCTGAGTTGCTAACCAACAGCTTGGCAGTTCAAATCCACCAGCCACTCCTTGGAAACACTATGGGGCAGTTCTACTCCATCCTATAGGTTTGTTAGGAGTCAGAATCTACTCGATGGCAATGGGTTTCTTGGATGGTTGCTTCTACCCTAAAATACTCTAGTAATAATAGATTCTGTCACCTAGAAGAGCAAAGTTATGCTCCTCTAGTTTCACAGGACATCTGTCTATCAAAACTGGGAAGCATCTTAGACGCTCAGAATTTTCATAATGTGATTGACTTCAGACACATAAAGATGGATGCCTGGGAGACAAAAGGAGTCACTCAATAAGCTAAATCAAAGAGTTCACAAGTTTGAGTTCTCAATTTGGGGTGTCTCAACCATAGCTTTGCAAGAAATAAGATCAGGGGATGCTCTAGGAGGCTTTTACAGCGAAAGTGTAAGGCTGACTCACTACTCTTATTTTGAATTATAAAGAGTAAGTATAGATAAGGAACCCTGGTGGCACAGTACTTGGCTGCTAACTGAATGGGCAGCGGTTTGACACCCTAGCTGCTCTCAAGGGAAAGATGTGGAGGTCTGCTTCTGTAAAAATGTACATGGGGTCACTATGAGTCAGAGTAGTCTCGACGGCACCTAACAACAGCAACAGGCAATATAAGCTCTATGGGCAGCTCTACTCTTTCCTATGGGGTCGCTAGGAGTCAGAATTGATTCAACAACAACGGTCTTTGTTTGTTTTTTGTTTTCCCATCCCTCTTGGTATTCCCTGCTACTTGCTTCCCTAACTGTCTGTACTTCCTCTATGAGACCTTATTGTAATTATCCAGGTCTTCGCTAATAATCTATCACGGTAGACAATGATCTTGCCTAGTAAGACTGTCTACCACAGAGCACATCATTACTCAATGAATTAAGGTATTTTATTAATTCCCGTCTATACATAAGGTAGGGGTGTAAAGCTTTTAGGAAAAATACATTTACAGCGAAATAAACTCACTAATAACCGCTGCAGAATCATAAAAGCTGGTATTGTCGGCTAAATTGACATTAGGAGATCCAAGGCACATCTGGGGCTTCTGTAGGGAAGCATTGCTCATTTTTCATTCAAACTGCTCAAGTAATAGTGTAATAAACTCTGGATGGTGCAAACTTCTATCTTTTGACTCTGGCGGAACTTCCATGTTTCTAAGACTGTTCTCCTCATAGACTGTTAACATAGTTTTCTGGTACTGCAACATCCACCACTGAACTCCGTGATTCCTGTGAATCTGAAAAATAAGAACAGTGCTATATATACATTTCTTTCAAATGCAGAAATCATAATTATGGAAACATTTTTGCTATTATGTTCTTTACCAATTTGCTTCTCTGTGATTTTTAGAGACTGTGCTTGAAAATTGAGTCCAAGGTGCTGCAGTGGGATTGTTTACTTTGTGTGGCCTTTCTAGCCATGGTCTTGTAACTTCCACCCAGATACTTGGGTGGGAGTGTGTAATAGGGCAGTTGTGGCCCACCAAGGGGATTGGATTGGTCAGTTTTGCCTTGAAAGAGAGCCAATTCCAGAGCAGAGAGGAAGAACCAAGGAAGAACAGCCAGGAGCAGAGAACGCATCCTTTCGACCTGAAATCCTTGCGCTGAGAGGCTCCTGGAAGCAGAAAACCGTGAGAGAGAGAGAGAGAGAGAGAGAGAGAGAGAGAGAGAGAGAGAGAGAGAGAGAGCAAGCTATAACCCTGAAGATGGTGAGAAGCGGTGGCAGGAGAGACCCGGCAGCATAGCTCTGGCAGCAGGAAACAGTGCGGTGGACTTCCAGACCCATGGAGAGAGAAAACTGAGTGCCTTTGAGGAGAGGCCTAGGGTCAGGGAGAGGTGTGCCTCTTAGCACGTTTGGGAAGAGGCTGTCCTGATGGAAGAACTGTATTCTGAGTGTCCTTGAGCCTAAATAGTAACTATCACTTCACTAATAAGCCCCATAATCACGAGTATGGTCTGTGAGTTCTGTGTGGCCATTACAACGACTTATCAACTCAGCAGAGACCTACAGAGTGCTGTGTGAGGGATGGCTGGTGTCAGAAATAGTAAAGATGGTGGATAGAGGATACTTACCTGATCTCCACCTCACGGGAGTCAGTCTTGCAGTGTATATCTCGGTTCTCCTTCCCTCTTGTGGGGTTGGAGGAGGTCAGACACTGCCTCTCAGTAGTTTGCATAGTTGGCGTCAGAAGCAGGATTCTTCGCAATGGCTCCAGACTCATGAAAGCGTGGAACTTTGTAAGAGAAAGAATGAAGGGGCTAAGGAAGAGAAACCTTTCATTCTTGGATGGTTGCTTTGGTTGCTGCTACCTGTAATGGCTGAAAAGTTGCACCTGGAGTGATCTGGGGCAAAAACCAGGCCAGATAAGCAGGAGGATTGATAAGGGGCTAGGGTCTTCTGGTTCCTAGGAGCCAGAGGCCCAAGGTCATTTGCATATGAATGGGAAGATAGTTCAGGTGTAGAGAAAACTAAACTGGAATGTTTTAAAAGGGTTACATGTTTAGGATTATGCATTTATCTGAATGTACTAAGGATATTGAATGTTTCCCCTACCTCAGGTTGTAATGCAGACCTAATGCTAGAAATGAATATTGGGTATTCTGGATTATAGAGAATGTGTAACTCTGCCTTCAGCCAATACTTGATCGGATGTGCTAAAAGAGGAAAGGGAAATACACGCTGTTGATTTGAATGTAGTAGCCCTGTGTATAGAGTGAGGGCTTAGGTTGAAAACCTGAGCCCCACCTATATGTTCATTTGAAAAGACAGGCAGAATACCTAGAACTGCTCAGAGAAAAGAAGATGTGCAACGGAAACAAGGATCTGCAGAAAAAGTGACCATCTGTTTTTTGAATTTCAAGCAAGTGGTTTGCTGTTGGATGCACCGAGGCAGGAAAAGTCAGTGTCCATCAGAAAGAGTCCCCTTTCAGGCCTGGAAGTTAAAGGGAAATGGCAAGTCGACGGCTTGGTCTGCTCGCTTCTGGTGACCACCTGGATCCACTAACGAGTGGAAGTGGAGGAAGTACCGCAAGAAAGAGATGGGCTGATTTTGGACATGTTCCATTGTCTCCTGTCCATCTAGCCCACTGGGGCTAGAGATGAGAGAGAGAAGAAAGCCTGGCTGGTCACAAGTAAAAGGAGTTGTTAGACTCCTGAAGTTTACAGGTGGACCATACCGACCTAGCCCAAGGGGGCTAAGGCTGAGAGTGTTTGAAGGGGCTGACTGAATTGCTGGGAGGTGTGTGTGAACTCTCGAGCCTGAGGCTGCTATCCATTGTAACCTAGGTTGGATGGCTAGGGATGAGCTGACCAGAACCCGAGCGAATGAAGAGAATGATGTTGGACACCGTGAGGCTGGTGTTGACTGCTGCAATTTGATGACTTCCTCTGCAGTGGACTTTGCTTAGTGATGCAGATCCTCAGAGTCCCAACCAGAACAGAAGATTCTTCAAGACCAAGGAACATGGCCTTCAGAGTACTAGTTTGATAGGGATGGACAATTTAAACATTGGCTATCTAAAACAGGGGCAGATAAAGGCATGAAGTGACTGGCTTGCAGGCTTTCATGAGCGTGCTTCCATTAAATGAGGGGGACAAGGGAAGATCTCCACTGAATAGATTTCTCTTTTCCTGATGGGTGTGGGGAAGAGAGGGTGGGGAAGATGCTGATAGGATTATATGGTTCAGCTGTTGAGTGTTGCGTGTTAACAGGGTTAATTGTGTGCAGTTGTAGAAGCTGTAAGTGTGAAAGAGTGGACTAAGGGGGAGGCAAGGCTGGTCTGGAGTAGAGTGGCTGGACCTAAAGCCCCTTGAAAGTTTTGCTATGCTGATACATTGTGAGGCTCAGAGCAAGGGAATAATCTTCTCTCAGTTAATTTTATTGGAGGCCAGAAAGTGTGAAGACAAAGTGACTTTTGGAGAAGCTGACCACATCAGATGAACACTTGCAGCAGACCGGAATGGCTGGGACCTGAGTAACCTCACCCTGTGGACTCTTTGCCCGATTGAAAGACTAATTATTAATGACTGTTTTGGACTGGTAAAATGATTGCGAGGGGGAAGTTATCCTCCAAATATGAAAGAACCATGGCCAGAAAAGCCAGGGGGTGGCCTGCGTTGTAACTGACTGTTTTCTGTGGCCTTTCTAGCCATGGTCTTGTAACTCCCACCCAGGTGATTGGGCAAGACTGTGTGATAGGGTGTATTGTGGCCCACCAAGGAGACTGATCAGTTTTGCCTTAAAAGAGAGCCAATTCCAGAGCAGAGAGGAGGATCCTACCACTCCCAAGAAAGAACAGCCAGGAGCAGAGATCCTTTGGACCTGAGATCCCTGTGCCAAGAAGCTTCTGGAAGCAGGAGACCAAGAGTGAGAGAGAGACAGGAAGGTGTAACTCTGAAGACGATGAAAAGCGGTGGCAGGAGAGACCCGGCAGCAGAGACCAGCAGGAGATGGCATCGTGGCCATTCTGACCCATGGAGAGAGAAAGCTGAATGACTTTAGAGAAAGGCCTAGGGCCAGGGAGAGTCATACCTGCAAGCATGACTGGGAAGAGGCTGTCCTGATGGAAGAACGGTATTCTGAGTGTCTTCCAGCCTGAACTGTAACTGTTACTTACCTAATAAACCTCATAATCATGAGTATGGTCTGTGAGTGCTGTGTGGCCATTGCAATGAATTCTCAATGCCAGCAGAGAAGTGGAGAGTGCCACGGAAGGGAGGGCTGCTGTCAGAATTGGTAAAAAAAAAATATTGGAGGGAGCAGGTATGTCTGACCTCCACCTCACAGGAATCAGTCTTGGTCTGTGTTGGTGATTCTGTCTTCCCCTTCTGAAGTTAGACAAGGTCTGATGCCTGCTGTGCCCATTTTTACAATTTTTAAACTTGAAAACGTCTACAGAGGATAGTTTTGGTGTGTGGCATTTTGTTGTTGTTTTGTCTTGGTCCGGTTTTGTTTTGTTTCCTGTCACTGATGCATTATGGTCACAGAATATACCTCTTTATAGATCACTGTCTTAGAAACCCTATCGGCAGTTTTATAGTTCTTCTTTGTCCTACAGGGTCGCTATGTGTCAGATTTGACAGAATAGCAAAGGGTTTGGTTTTTTGTTTTTTTTTTTTTTGGTTTTATAGTTTTAGAGTATTCTAATATGTCTAAGTTCGATTTGGTTTTATCACAATAGTCACATTCTCCTCCTATAACCAATGAGCCATACTCACTGTCAATGACTTAACGTGAGAAACCATTCATTCAAGTACATATAAATGAGTTTAGATCATCATGCCAAGGAATCAAAGTCCAAACCTTGATGATCTTTTCCATCACTTCTTTACACTGTTGTTCTTGACTTTCAGTTTTGTTGCTTCCTTCAGGAACACTTGGGATTCAAACTTTAAGGGCAGAGAATGACAGACCAAGTTTCAGATGAAAGTGTTGTATTCCCTGGTTAACGTTTCCATATCTGGTGAACGTGCAAGGTCAAGAAAGAAACTTCAGACTTTGTTCCAGATATTACCTTGTCCATGGAAGTCAATTTAGAGTTAGTATTTTTACAGTAAACACTTAGATCTACATTGCCTTATGTGTCTTTTGGAATAGCATTGTCAGAAGATTGAGACCCAGGTTAATCTCTGAACACTGACTCGACTGAGTATGATTCAACTATATCCTGAGCGCCATCTCTATGTGCATCTAGTGTAGATGAGAGCAAAATTGTGTTCCCTCTAGTTTGGAAGGAAAATTAGCAAGATGGGTGACTCCTGATGCTTTTATCATCTTGCTAAGTCACATACAGCAGTGTAACCACAGAGCTATACTTCTATTTAATAACATTATCATCTCTTCACTTTTCCACTTAGTTAATCTGTGTCCGAACAAATCCAGGTACATCTTCTAAGGCACGTTTAGCAAGATTCATAACTGTTGTGATAGAACTCAGGGATAATTCACAGAACCAAACTTTTCTATATGGGAAATTTGGGCACCTCAGTGGGAGGGACTGATTTGAATTTAGATATACATCTAAGGAAAATTGGAGGCAGTCAGTTATCTGGACGTCTTTCTCTGGGTAGTCAATATCTAAGGACCTTCTTCCTAAGATCCATTTTTTAATTCTTTCTTGGAGATCTTTAACCAGTTCAGCTGAGCTCAATTTGAACAACATTTCCTTTGGGGGAATAGTTCTGGTCTCAACAATTCCTTCTTACCTCTTGACTCTCCCTTTCCTGGTGCTTAGTGAAGACACTCATTCATTGAGCATTCATTCAACAGGGATTTGAGGGCCTAAGATTTGCCACAAGGTTCTGAGGCACTATGCAATACAAATGAATGCAAAGAAATTCCTTTCGTAAAGGAGCTTATACACTAGGAGGAAGAAAAAGACATGTCGATTGTTGGTGAAGTGTTCAAAAAGGAAGAAAAGTAGAGCATGTGGACTGATGGACATCGGTGGGGTGGGGGTTGGTTCAGGGAATACCTCCGGGTCATTTTTACAGATCTGAAAGAAGGTGATAATGTTCTATGAGAACATCTCGCAAAAGACATCAACAGGAAAAGGGAAGAGTGAAGACAAATGCTCCAGGCAAAAGCGTGCTTGTATGCTCGATGCATTGAGGGACCAGTGTAACTTCAGAAGTGTAAAGGGAAAAAGGATAAAGGATGGGGTCAAGGAGGTCAGCAGGAGGCAACTGACCCAGAATCTCATAAGTCATGGAAAGGAGATTGGATTTTACTCTGAGTGAGAGGGGAAGCAATTAGAGACATAGGAATCATGTGCCTTGCATTTAGAAGGCTAATTCTAGTTGTGTGGGTAGAAGCAGGGAGAAAATCCTAAGGAGCTTGGAGATGGAGATAATTGGTTGAGAGTAGAAATAGACGAGGTGAATGGGGGTTTAATTCCAGATATATTTCAAAGTAGAGTCTTCAGTACTTGATACTAAATGTTATGTATGAGATAAGAAGGGAATGACTTTATGGGTTTTGAACAAAAAATGAATTGCCCATTTGCTGATATGGGGAAGACCGAGGGACACTGAAGATATCAAGACTCTGGTTGTTGAATGTATGTATGACGTGTCCCTTAGATATCTTGACAGAACAATGGAGAGGGTAGTTGAATATACAGGTTCAGACGACCTCCGAGAGACTGAGATCACATGAGAAAAGACTATGAATGAAATCAGAAGAGATATAAGAACTGAGCTTTGAAGCCCTAAAAGAAAGAGATAGCCAGGGAGTAGCTGTGTACTGACTGTTTAATGAGAAACTATTTTTTCTGTAAACCTTCACCTAGGGTACAATAAAATATATATATACATATGTATAAAAGAATGATGTTGGCTCTTGGTTTTGTATAGCTGCCCTTTATTATGTTGAGAGATTTCCCTTCTATAGATATTTTTGAGAGTTTTTATCAGGAATGGGTGTTGGACTTTGTTGAGTGTCTCTTCTGCATCCATTGAGATGATCATGTGATTTCTTTTCTTTTATTTACGTGGTGGATTACTGTAATTCTCTAATGTTGAATCATCCTTCCATACCTCGTATGACTCCTATTTGGTGGTGGTGTATTTTTTTTTCATATAATGCTGAATTCTATTGGCTAGAATTTTGTTGGGAATTTTTGTATCTATATTCATGAGAGATACTTGTGTGTAATTTTATTTGTTATGGTGTCTTTACCTGGTTTTGTTATCAGGGTTATGCTGGCTTCATAGAATGAATTCAGAATTCTCCCTTCCTTTTCTACGTCCTGGTATAGTTTGAGTGGTACTGGTGTAAACTCTTCTCTGAATGTTTCGTAGAATTCTCCAGTGAAGTCTTCTGGGCCAGGGTTTTTTTTGTTGGGAGTCTTTTTTTTTTAATTACGTTTTCAATCTCTTCTCTTGTTATGGATCTGTTCAGATTTTCAACATCAATTTGTGTTAGTTTGTGTAGGTAGTATGTTTCCAGAAATTTGTTCATTTCTGCTAGGTTTTCAAATTTGTTGTAGTATAGGTTTTCATAATACTCTGTTATGATGCTTTGTGTTTCAGTTGGGTCTGTTGTAATGTACCCCATTTTATTTCTTATTTGGGTTTTTTGCATCCTCTTCTGTTTTTCTTTTGTTGGTTTGACCAGCGGTTTATCGATTTTGTTGATCCTTTCAAAGAACCAACTTTTGTTGATTCTATTGTTTTTCTAGTCTTTATTTCATTTATTTCTGCTCTGATCTTTATTCTTTCCTTTCTTCTGGTGTCTGTGGGCTTCTTTTGCTGTTCTCTTTCTATTTGTTCAAGTTGTGTAACTAACGTTTTGATTTTGTCCCTTTCTTCTTTTTGTGATGTGTGAGGATTGCCTTTGCTGTGTCCCAAAGGTTTTGGTATGATGTGTT
Organism: Dugong dugon; assembly: GCA_030035585.1. Classification (NCBI taxonomy): domain Eukaryota; kingdom Metazoa; phylum Chordata; class Mammalia; order Sirenia; family Dugongidae; genus Dugong; species Dugong dugon. Next base: position 13,499 of record JASCZL010000148.1, read on the forward strand.
TTCATTCGTGTTTGATGCTAGAAATTTTTTGATTCCAGTTTGATTTCTTCTATTACCCAGTGGTTTTTAAGCAAGGAGTTATTCAGTTTCCATGTAATTGATTTTTTTTCCTTGGTCTTCCTGTAGTTAGTTTCTCCTTTGATAGTGTTGTGATCAGAGAAGATAGTTTGTACTACCTCAATGTTTCGGATTTTGTGGAGGGTTGCTATGTAGCCTAAGACAGGGTCTATTCTGGAGAACGTTCCGTGTGTATTGCAACAGAATGTCTACTTTGCATTTGTTGGGTGGGGTGTTCTGTATATGTGTATGAGTTCAAGTTGGCTGATGGTGGCCTTTAGATCTTCTGTATCTTTGCTGAGTTTCTTTTTAGATGTTCTATCCTTTACAGAAAGTGCTGTGTTGAAGTCTCCTCCTATTATTGTGGAACTGTCAATTTCTCTTTTCAGTGCTGCTAGAGTTTGTTTTATATATTTTGGAGCACTGTCATTGGGTGCATAGATATTAATTATGGTTATGTCTTCATGATGGATCGTCCTTTTAATCCCTATATAATGCCCATCTTTGTCTTTCGTGGTGGATTTTGTATTAAAAGCTATGTTATCTGAGATTAGTATCACCACTTCTGCTGTTTTTGGGTACCTGTTTGCTTTATATATTTTTTTCATTCTTTGATTTTTAATAAATTTACGTCTTTGTTTCTAAGGTGTATCTCTTATAGACAGTACAGGATAGATCCTGCTTTTTTATTTATTCGGTCACTCTCTGTCTCTTATGAGTGCATTTAGGCCATTTACATTCCACGCTATTATTGAGAGATGTGAGTTTATTGCTGTCATTTGGCAGTGCTCTTTTTGTGGTGCTGACATTTTCTTTGTTCCTCTTACTCTCCTATACTGAATTCCTTTTGTTTGTGGGTTTGTTTTTTCATTTCTGTTGTTTTTCTAGATTTTTTTCTTACTGAGACTTTAGGTTTTTCTTTTTTCTTTGGATGAGTAGGCGTGTTAACTTTCTTTGTGCTTACTTTGAAATCTACCTGTATCTTCCTAGGATTGAACAAGTCTTTTATTACTTGGTATTGCCTCGCCTTCCTCTCCTTTAGAAAGTTCTATACCTACACCCTTTATTCTGTCTTTTCTTGTTCTGATATCGTTGTCATTTACAGATTAACCTCTCTGGTTCCCAGTTGTAAGTCTTTTAGTTTTGAAAAATCCTTGAGAGTTCGTTTCCTAAGTTGGTATCTGGCTGGTGCGATCTTGCATCTTAGATTCAGGCTGTAGTCTGATGTTGTTTGTTCTCAAACCGAAGGACTTGCTTTAGTAATTCCTGTATGTTTGATTTGGTTTTTAAATATTCCCTTAATTTCTGTTTATCTGGAAATTTCTTAATTTCACCATCATATTTGAACGAGAGTTTCACAGGCTATATTATTCTTGGCTGGTGGTTTTTTCTTTCAAGATTTTCTATATGTCATACCATTGTCTTCTTGCCTCCATGGTTTCTGCCGAGTAGTTAGAGCTTAGTCTTGTTGTTTCCCCTCTGTATGTGACTTTGTGTTTTTCTTGAGCTGCTCTCAGCATTCTTTCTCTGTCTTTGGTTTTAGCTAGTGTGATTATGATATGCCTTGATGATTTTCTTTCGGGGTTTATCCTATATGGGATTCGTTGAGCTTCTTGGATGGTCAGCTTTCCATCTTTCATGACATTAAGGAAGTTTTCTGTCAGCAATTCTTCAGTGATCCTCTCCATGTTTTCCGTTCTCTCCCCCTATTCTGGAACTCTGATCTCTCACAGAGTTTTGCTTTTAAATGTATCCCACATCATTCTCAGCTTTTCTTCCTTTTTCTTAGTTCTTTTTTCTAAATTTTTCCTAAAAAGAGTGCTATGCAAGTGTCTCAGTTATTGAGTGCCACTGTAACAGAAATACCACAAGTGTATGGCTTTAAGAAACAGAAGTTTATTCTCTCACAGTCTAGTAGGCTGAAAGTCCAAATTCAGGGCATTAGCTTCAGGGGAAGTGTTTTCCTGTCAATTCTGGTGGAAAGTTCTTGTCATCAATCTTCCCCTGGTCTAGGAGCTTCTCTGTGCAGGAACCCAGATCCAAAGCTTGTGCTCTGCTCCTGGCACTGCTTTCTTGGTGGTATGAGGTCCTCACTCTCTGCTTGCTTCTCTTTCCTTTTCTATTTTGTAAGATCAAAGGTGGTGCAGGGCACTCTCCAGGGAAACTCCCTTTATACTGGATCAGCGATGTGACCTCAGTAAAAGTGTTACAATCCCACACGAATCCTCTTTAACATCAAATTCCAATCACAGAGCGGAGGGCAACCACACAATACTGGGTATCATGGCCTAACCAAGTTCACATATATATTTGGAGGACACAGTTCGATCCATGACACCGAGTATTTGTCTTCAATTTTGCTCTTCCTGTCTTCCATCGTTTCAAACCTGATCCTCAGAATGCCTAGGACACTGTCCATTTCTGAAATCTTGTTGTTTATCATTTGGATTTCTAATTAATGTTTTTGTATGATTTCTAGTTGTGAATTAATTTGGACATTTTGTTCATGTGTTATTTTCCTGAATTCTTCTATTGTTTTATCTGTCTTTTCCGTGATTTTGACTGCCTTTTCCTTGATTTTGTCTATTTTTTCCTCATTCGTGTCTACTGCTTGCTTCAACTCTTGGGTAGCTCTGACTATTAGAGATTTGGATTACCTATCAGGGAGTTCTAGTGCCTTTTCTTCTACTGGAAAGTCATCTGGTGTGTTATTTTGATGCCCACTGGAACCATCCTGTCCTGTTTTTTTATGTTTTCAATTTTCTGCTGTCTTCAGGACATTCAGTAGTTATTTTCTTTGTTGATTTATTGTAGACTTGTTTGTTCTGTCTCCCTTTTTTGTTTTATTTGGTTATGTCTGAGCAAGCGGGCTCTGCGTTCTTTGTTGTTTGCTTGTCTGTGGGCATGAGGTTTTCACCCCCTTGTGCAATGGGCAGAGGCAGTAGCTCAGCTATGGTGCAGCAGGACAGGTCTCGCTGAAGGGGAGGGGCTAGGATAGGTTGTTTGTAGCATGAACTGTGACCGACAGGAGTGGGCTGGGGTTCACTGCAGATGGTGTTTCAGGCCTGGAATGCCATGATATATAGACGAACCAGGTCTGCCATCCTGAAACTCAGAGACTTGGGGGTGCAGGGTGATGTTAACAGTTAACAATGAGACATACAAATGGACAAGATCATTTCTGGTATTGAGGAGGGCTATGAAGACAATAAAATAAGGTGGATCACTAGGAGATGTTGAAGCCAAGAACTGATGACAGCATGGGAGCCTTGATCCATGGGCAGACTGTGCTCCCTTCTCATGATGAGGCACACCTGGGACACAAAGCTGAAGATCCTGACGCAGCTCACGAGACCCTACCCCACCACCTGGCCCAGGCTCTTTCTCCTACTCCATAGTCAGCTGTGTCCAAACCCAGGGCCACACATAGCCACACTGATTCCATTGCATTATGTACCTGACGGATGCTCAGAAGGGACTGCAAAATTGGACTTTCCAGGCTAATGTAACTATTTGTTTTTCGTAGTAGCCTTCAAGTAGGCTCCTACTCACAGTGACCTTATGTATAACAGGAGGAAACACTGCCAGTTCATGATCTTTAATATGTTTGAGTATATTTTTGCAAGTATTTTATCAGTTGATCTCCTTGAGGGTTTCCCTTGATTTTGCTGACCTTCTACCAAGCAGGATGTCCTTTTCTAGCGATTAGTCTTTCCTGATGATGTATACAAAGTAAGTGAGCTTTGCACACTTGTCATCTTTTCTTCCAAGGAGCATTCTGCTGTACTTCTCCCAAGATTGATTTGCTCACTTTTCTGACAGTCCACATTATCTTCAATATTCTTCACCAACATAATTTGAATGTGCCCATTCTTCTTCCGTCTGGCTTTTTTATTGTCCAGCTTACACATGCATATGAAGTGACTGAAAAGACCGTACAAGCTTCCACTGACTTCCTCGATGAAATCCGGGACCTGTTCCAAACCTGATAAAACAGCAACTTCTATTTGAACAGGATCGATAAAACTGCAGAAGGCACCAGCCGGACCTCAGCAAGGAGCTCTGAGGTTGACTTCCGAAAAATAATCACGAAGGAGAAGAATCTTCAACATATCTATACTGGGTCATGATATCCTAAATTTGACTAGGAAGGAAAATGCTGTGAAACAAGAAATGGGTTCCAATTTTAAGATAAATTTAATCATCTTGACTTGTGATTTTTGTGATATGTTTTGAAATATACCTAAAGTCATACAGTTTGGTACAAAAGTTAAAATCTTGCAACTATAAAAAATTGTGGGAGGAGAAAACAAAAATATGTATCGCCCAAGTTGTAAAGAAGTGTATTAATAAATTTTAAGAAACTACCAGCATACTGCCATAAAATAGCTCTGAGCAAATTTTTCGTAGTTGCAAGCAGTGAGGAAAACAGATACATATACAACACTGTTCACTGCAGCACTATTCACAAGAGTCAAATTGTAGAAACAACTCTAATATCCATCCATATATGAAAGGATAAATAAAATGGGGTACATACATGCAATGGAATATTCCTCTGCCATAAAGGGAAATAGACTCCTGAGACATGCCACAGCATGGATGAACCTTGAAAACATGATAAGTAAAATTAGGCAATCATAAAAAGACAAATAATGCAAGGTTTCACTACTATGAAATACCTACAATAGGTAAAGGTATAGAGATTAGAGTTTAATAGTGCTAACCAGGGGTGGGAGAGACAGAAAAAGGAGGAGAGCGTTGCTTATGCAACATAGAGTTTTTCTTTATGAGGTTGTGAAATTTGGCAGTGGATACTGGTGATGATTGCACAATATAATTGGTGTAATGTGCTTTATGAAATCGTACACTTGAAAAACGTTGAATTGGCAAACGTGTTCTTCATATGTTTACAATTATAATTTCTTAAGAAAATTCAAGTTTCATCAACTGAAAGAGAATCTTTAGGATTCCTTAATAATTGAAATCATTATATAAAAAGACAAAGCGTTTGGATGTCAATAACACTTGGGACCTTTAGGTTAGGAGTGAAATGCTTTAGCCCCAGGCTCAGCAGGGCTCCTTCCCAGAAGTGAAGGCAAGAGCCAAAACTGTGTATCCACAGGCACTGCAACCAGGGAACATATGAGTCAGATTCAGGACCATTACATATCAAACTCCATAAATAGTGCCTCCACATTTTTGCATATGTAAATTTTGAGGGGTTTGGAGTGAGCAAGTGAAGAATGTCATATAAATGATATTAATGTCTAATGGGGTTTCAAAGGAGGAAAATTATATCTGAATTATTACAGAGGGAGGATCCAAAAATCTCCCAAAGCAAATAATTTAACTTCTTTCTTTAACCAAAGTCATATTTTTTGGCTTCTCAAACTATCAATGAGCAGTATTTTATTTTCAATATGAAAAGACAAGAAAAAACCCAAACCTATTGCCCTCGAGTTGATTCTGACTCATAGCAACCCTATAGGACAGAGTAGAAGTAACGCATAAGGTTTCCAAGGAGGGGCTGGTGGATTCGAACTGCTGACCTTTTGATTAGTAGCCAAGCTCTTCAGCTCTGTGCCACCAGGGCCCCACATGAAGAAGACTAATAATTTTCTAATAAGTAAAAGTTAATTTATAATAAATCAACAATAAAAAGATGTAGCCAATATAGTACATATATTGAAGAAGTAGAGCCAGCATGCTCATTAGAAGCAAGGATGGGGAGACTTCATCTGACATACTTTGGACACTTTATAAGGAGGGAGCAATCCCTGGAGAAGGACATCATGCTTGGTAAAGTAGAGGGTCAGTGAAAGAGAGGAAGACCCTTCACGAGATGGATTGACACAGTGGCTGCAACAATGGGCTCTAACATAGCAATGATTGTGAGGACAGCGCAGGACCTGGCAGCGTTTCCTTCTGTTGTACATGGGCTCACTATGAGTCAGAGTAGACTCGACGGCACCTAACAACAGCAACAGGCAATATAAGCTCATTTTTACTATTCTATTCATTTGCTGTAATATTATTCTGTCAATTTATTATAACATTATCTCAGTACTCAATTTTAATACTTATTTTGTAACACACCAGTGACAAAGTGTTCATCCACCTATTGGTGGTGCTTCTCTACCCACAATTCAGCTAACTTTAGAATTGGTTTCCTTACACCTACTAACAAGTTAAGGTAGTGGGCAGTGTTTGCTTTATGTCAAAAACTAGCTTTTCCCACAGAAGCTAGTGTGCAGCAGGTTCAACATTAAGGTTACACTATATAGGTAAAGAGAAATACTTAACAATAGTGGAGACCTTGAAATTGAAGTGCCTATTGCTGATATCAGGTGCACTTATGATATGTCTCCTAAGCAGTCCGTTTCTACTGGGTCATATTGAGCTAGCTTGTGAAGCTTCCTAAAACCTGGGAAAAATCGAAATGCTTAGGACTAACCCTAAACATAGAAAATCAGAAGTTTTCAAAGATCGGCCCAAAATTGGTGTTTCATAAAATGCCCCATGGTGGCACAGTGGTTAAGAGCTGAGTTGCTAACCAACAGCTTGGCACTTCAAATCCACCAGCCACTCCTTGGAAACATTATGGGGCAGTTCTACTCCATCCTATAGGTTTGTTAGGAGTCAGAATCTACTTGATGGCAATGGGTTTCTTGGATGGCTGCTTCTACCCTAAAATACTCTAGTAATAATAGATTCTGTCACCTAGAAGAGCAAAGTTATGCTCCTCTAGTTTCACAGGACATCTGTCTGTCAAAACTGGGAAGCATCTTAGATGCTCAGAATTTTCATAATGTGATTGACTTCAGACACATAAAGATGGATGCCTGGGAGACAAAAGGAGCCACACAATAAGGTAAATAAAAGAGTTCACAGTTTGAATTCTACATTTTGGGGTGCCTCAACCATAGGTTTGCAAGAAATAAGATCAGGGGATGCTCTAGGAGGGTTTTACAGAGAAAGTGTAAGGCTGACTCACTACTCTTATTTTGCATTACAAAGTGAAAGTATAGATAAGGAACCCTGGTGGCACAGTACTTGGCTGCTAACTGAATGGGCAGCGCTTTGATACCCTAGGTGTTCTCAGGAGAAAGATGTGGAGGTCTGCGTCTGTAAAAATGTACATGGGGTCACTATGAGTCAGAGTAGACTCGACGGCACCTAACAACAGCAACAGGCAATATAAGCTCTATGGGCAGCTCTACTCTTAACTATGGGGTCGCTAGGAGTCAGAAATGATTCAACAGCAATGGTTTTTGTTTGTTTTTTGTTTTCCCATCTGTCTTGGTATTCCCTGCTACTTGCTTCCCTAACTGACTGTACTTCCCTATGAGACCTTATTGCAATTATCCAGGTCTTCACTAATAATCTATCACGGTAGACAATGATCTTGCCTAGTAAGACTGTCTACCACAGAGCACATCATTACTCAATGAATTAAGGTATTTTATTAATCCCCGTCTATACATAAGGTAGGGGTGTAAATCTTCCAGGAAAAATACAATTACAGTGAAATAAACTCACTAACAACCGCTGGAGAATCATAAAAGCTGGTAATGTCTGCTAAATTGACAAGAGGAAATCCAAGGCACATCTGGGGCTTCTGTAGGGAAGCATTGCTCATTTGTCATTCAAACTGCTCAAGTAATAGTGTAATAAACTCTGGTTGGTGGAAACTTCTATCTTTTGAGTCTAGTGGAACTTCCACGTTTCTAAGACTGTTCTCCTCATAGACTGCTAACATAGAGATTTCTGGTACTGCAACATACACCACTGAACTCCGTGATTCCTGTGATTTGGAAAAATAAGAACGGTTTCTCTTCTCCTTTAGCGATACCGTCTGTGAAGCGGTATTCTCAGCTGTGCAGCACAGAATCCCTACGGTAATGCTGGAAATCCTGTACGGTTTCAAGTACTTGAAAGGGATAAATGTCATACGCTTGATCCAGGTACACAATGCACAAGCAACTTTCTTAGGCCTGTAACACAGAGGGTTTATCAAACACAGAAAGTGAATCATTCTCCTTTAATTCCCAGACTGAGAGCAACAAGCTCTTGCTTTCACTTTCATGCAGGGAAGACGATACAGAGGATCCTGTTAACCACACAAGGTTTAGTCTGCAAAACTGAACCTCTTCTGCTGTCCTGTAGCTGAAGGCAGACAATCTGCCTGTTTAGCTCTGAAAGCCAGTAGTACCTTCATTCCCTGGTATGCAAAGATCCCTTGGAAAACAAGGGTATTAAAATAATTGCTAACCCCGCACTCTCTAGCCTTCTCCCACTGAGAGAACATTTGAGGAATGCAGCTTGTTCTGGGCGGACTCTTCCTTCAAACAAACCTGAAAACGTCAGAAGATTTAGTTAACCAGCTTGAAGGACAGCGCTGTCTTCTGCTTTCTCTTTCATGTGGTGAATCGGGAACTTCCACTTGCTCCTAAAAAAGTTTTTAATCAGCACAACTACGGTTTTGCCTCCCTCGTGTTCCAGAATGGGAGAAACGCGGTTTCTCTTCTCCTTTAGCGATAACGACTGTAAAGTGGTATTCTCAACGCACAGCACAGAATGCCT
>JASCZL010000161.1:0-22085 GCA_030035585.1 Dugong dugon
TTCTCTTTCATGGGGTGAATGGGAACTTCCACTTGCAGCTAACACAGCTTTTACTCAGCACAACCTCGGTTTTGCCTCCTTTGCGTTCCAGAATGGGAGAAACGCGGTTTTTCTTCTCCTTTAGAGATACCGTCTGTAAAGCGGTAGTCTCAACCGCGCAGCCCAGAATGCCTCCCGGAATGCTGGAAACCCTGAACGTCTTCAACTACTTGAAAGGGAGAAAAGTCAGACACTCTCTCCAGCTAGACAATGCACAGGCAACTTTCTTAGGTATGTAACCCGGAGGGATTCTCAACCACAGTAAGCGAATCCTTCTCCCTTCATCCCAGAGTCATAGCAACAAGGTCTTGCTTTCTCTGTCAAACAGGGAAGAAGCTACACGCTCGCTTGAGGCACACAAGGTTTAGTCGGAGAAACAGAACATCTTCTTCCATCCTCTAGCTAAAGGCAAACTGTCTGTTTTGCTTTGAAAGCCAGGAGTACCTTCATTCCCTGTTATGCAAAGTTGCCTTTGAAAACAGGAAGATTCAAACACTTGCAAGGCAGGAACTCTCCAGCCTTCTCCCACTGAGCGAGCCTTTGCGAAAGCAGCTTCTGGTTGGCACACTGTTTCTTCTAACAAAACTGAAAACTTGGGTAGATTCAGTTAAGCAGCTTGACGGAGAACGCCGTATTGTGCTTCCTCTTTCCTGGGGTGAATGGGGAACGTCCACTTGCTGTTAACAAAGTTTTTACTCAACACAACTGCGCTTTGCCTCCTTCGCGTTCGAGAATGGGAGAAAGGCGGTTTCTCTTCTCCTTTAGCGATACCGCCTGTAAGGTGCTATTCTCAGCCGCGCAGCACAGAATGCCTCCCGAATTGCTGGAAACCCTGAATGGCTTCAACTACTTGAAAGGGAGAAAAGTCAGACACTTTATCCAGCTAAACAATACACAGGCAACATTCTTAGGCATGTAACACAGATGGATTGTCACACACAGAAAGTGAATCTTTCAGCCTTCATCCTCAGACTGAAGGCAACAAGCAGTTGCAATCTCTATCAGGCAGGGAAGACGCTACATGCGCGTGTTAAGCACACAAGGTTGAGTCAACGAAAACGAACCGCTTCTGCCGTGCTCTAGCTGAAGGCAGACGATCTGCCTGTTTGGCTTTGAAAGCCAGTATTACCCTCAGTCCCTGCTATACCAGGTTCCCCATGAAAACCGGGGGATTCAAATACTTGCTAGGCCCGCACTCTCCAGCCTTCTCCCACTCAGAGAACATTTGAGAAAGCAGCTTGTGCTGGGCAGACTCTTTCTTCTATCCAAAATGAACACTTCAGATCATTCACTTAGGCAGCTTGAAGGAAAACAATGTATTTTGCTTTCTCTTGCCTGTGGTGAATGGGGAACTTCCCCTTGCTGCTAAGAAAGATTTTACTCAGCACAACTACGTTTTCGCCTCCTTCGCGTTCCAGAATGGGAGAAACGCGGTTTCTCTTCGCCTTTAGCCATAACGCCTGTAAAGCGGTATTAGCAGCGGCGCAACACAGAATGCCTCCCGGAATGCTGGAAACCGCGGATGGCTTCAACTACTCGAATGGGAGAAAAGTCAGACACTTTATCCAGACAGACAATGCACAGGCAACATCCTTAGGCATGTTACACAAAGGGATTTTCAAACACACAAGTGAATCTTCCTGCATCCGCAGACTGAGAGCAACAAGATCTTGCTTTCTCTTTCAGGCATGGAAGAAGCTACATGCTCGTGTTAAGCACACAAGGTTTAGTCATCCAAACGGAACCGCTTCTGCGTCGCCATGCTGAAGGAAGACAATCTGCCTGTTTTTCTTTGAAAGCCAGTAGTCCATTCATTCCCTGGTATGCAAAGTTCCCTTCGAGAACCAGGGAATTCCAATACTTGCTAGGCCCGCACTCTCCAGCCTTCTCCCACTCAGAGAACATTTGAGAAAGCAGCTTGTGCTGGGCAGAAACTTTCTTCTATCCAAACTGAAAACTTCAGTTCATTCCCTTAAGCAGCTTGAAGGAAGACGCTGTGCTTTGCTTTCTCTTTCATGGGGTGAATGGGAACTTCCACTTGCAGCTAACACAGCTTTTACTCAGCACAACCTCGGTTTTGCCTCCTTTGCGTTCCAGAATGGGAGAAACGCGGTTTTTCTTCTCCTTTAGAGATACCGTCTGTAAAGCGGTAGTCTCAACCGCGCAGCCCAGAATGCCTCCCGGAATGCTGGAAACCCTGAACGTCTTCAACTACTTGAAAGGGAGAAAAGTCAGACACTCTCTCCAGCTAGACAATGCACAGGCAACTTTCTTAGGTATGTAACCCGGAGGGATTCTCAACCACAGTAAGCGAATCCTTCTCCCTTCATCCCAGAGTCATAGCAACAAGGTCTTGCTTTCTCTGTCAAACAGGGAAGAAGCTACACGCTCGCTTGAGGCACACAAGGTTTAGTCGGAGAAACAGAACATCTTCTTCCATCCTCTAGCTAAAGGCAAACTGTCTGTTTTGCTTTGAAAGCCAGGAGTACCTTCATTCCCTGTTATGCAAAGTTGCCTTTGAAAACAGGAAGATTCAAACACTTGCAAGGCAGGAACTCTCCAGCCTTCTCCCACTGAGCGAGCCTTTGCGAAAGCAGCTTCTGGTCGGCACACTGTTTCTTCTAACAAAACTGAAAACTTGGGTAGATTCAGTTAAGCAGCTTGACGGAGAACGCCGTATTGTGCTTCCTCTTTCCTGGGGTGAATGGGGAACGTCCACTTGCTGTTAACAAAGTTTTTACTCAACACAACTGCGCTTTGCCTCCTTCGCGTTCGAGAATGGGAGAAAGGCGGTTTCTCTTCTCCTTTAGCGATACCGCCTGTAAGGTGCTATTCTCAGCCGCGCAGCACAGAATGCCTCCCGAATTGCTGGAAACCCTGAATGGCTTCAACTACTTGAAAGGGAGAAAAGTCAGACACTTTATCCAGCTAAACAATACACAGGCAACATTCTTAGGCATGTAACACAGATGGATTGTCACACACAGAAAGTGAATCTTTCAGCCTTCATCCTCAGACTGAAGGCAACAAGCAGTTGCAATCTCTATCAGGCAGGGAAGACGCTACATGCGCGTGTTAAGCACACAAGGTTGAGTCAACGAAAACGAACCGCTTCTGCCGTGCTCTAGCTGAAGGCAGACGATCTGCCTGTTTGGCTTTGAAAGCCAGTATTACCCTCAGTCCCTGCTATACCAGGTTCCCCATGAAAACCGGGGGATTCAAATACTTGCTAGGCCCGCACTCTCCAGCCTTCTCCCACTCAGAGAACATTTGAGAAAGCAGCTTGTGCTGGGCAGACTCTTTCTTCTATCCAAAATGAACACTTCAGATCATTCACTTAGGCAGCTTGAAGGAAAACAATGTATTTTGCTTTCTCTTGCCTGTGGTGAATGGGGAACTTCCCCTTGCTGCTAAGAAAGATTTTACTCAGCACAACTACGTTTTCGCCTCCTTCGCGTTCCAGAATGGGAGAAACGCGGTTTCTCTTCGCCTTTAGCCATAACGCCTGTAAAGCGGTATTAGCAGCGGCGCAACACAGAATGCCTCCCGGAATGCTGGAAACCGCGGATGGCTTCAACTACTCGAATGGGAGAAAAGTCAGACACTTTATCCAGACAGACAATGCACAGGCAACATCCTTAGGCATGTTACACAAAGGGATTTTCAAACACACAAGTGAATCTTCCTGCATCCGCAGACTGAGAGCAACAAGATCTTGCTTTCTCTTTCAGGCATGGAAGAAGCTACATGCTCGTGTTAAGCACACAAGGTTTAGTCATCCAAACGGAACCGCTTCTGCGTCGCCATGCTGAAGGAAGACAATCTGCCTGTTTTTCTTTGAAAGCCAGTAGTCCATTCATTCCCTGGTATGCAAAGTTCCCTTCGAGAACCAGGGAATTCCAATACTTGCTAGGCCCGCACTCTCCAGCCTTCTCCCACTCAGAGAACATTTGAGAAAGCAGCTTGTGCTGGGCAGAAACTTTCTTCTATCCAAACTGAAAACTTCAGTTCATTCCCTTAAGCAGCTTGAAGGAAGACGCTGTGCTTTGCTTTCTCTTTCATGGGGTGAATGGGAACTTCCACTTGCAGCTAACACAGCTTTTACTCAGCACAACCTCGGTTTTGCCTCCTTTGCGTTCCAGAATGGGAGAAACGCGGTTTTTCTTCTCCTTTAGAGATACCGTCTGTAAAGCGGTAGTCTCAACCGCGCAGCCCAGAATGCCTCCCGGAATGCTGGAAACCCTGAACGTCTTCAACTACTTGAAAGGGAGAAAAGTCAGACACTCTCTCCAGCTAGACAATGCACAGGCAACTTTCTTAGGTATGTAACCCGGAGGGATTCTCAACCACAGTAAGCGAATCCTTCTCCCTTCATCCCAGAGTCATAGCAACAAGGTCTTGCTTTCTCTGTCAAACAGGGAAGAAGCTACACGCTCGCTTGAGGCACACAAGGTTTAGTCGGAGAAACAGAACATCTTCTTCCATCCTCTAGCTAAAGGCAAACTGTCTGTTTTGCTTTGAAAGCCAGGAGTACCTTCATTCCCTGTTATGCAAAGTTGCCTTTGAAAACAGGAAGATTCAAACACTTGCAAGGCAGGAACTCTCCAGCCTTCTCCCACTGAGCGAGCCTTTGCGAAAGCAGCTTCTGGTCGGCACACTGTTTCTTCTAACAAAACTGAAAACTTGGGTAGATTCAGTTAAGCAGCTTGACGGAGAACGCCGTATTGTGCTTCCTCTTTCCTGGGGTGAATGGGGAACGTCCACTTGCTGTTAACAAAGTTTTTACTCAACACAACTGCGCTTTGCCTCCTTCGCGTTCGAGAATGGGAGAAAGGCGGTTTCTCTTCTCCTTTAGCGATACCGCCTGTAAGGTGCTATTCTCAGCCGCGCAGCACAGAATGCCTCCCGAATTGCTGGAAACCCTGAATGGCTTCAACTACTTGAAAGGGAGAAAAGTCAGACACTTTATCCAGCTAAACAATACACAGGCAACATTCTTAGGCATGTAACACAGATGGATTGTCACACACAGAAAGTGAATCTTTCAGCCTTCATCCTCAGACTGAAGGCAACAAGCAGTTGCAATCTCTATCAGGCAGGGAAGACGCTACATGCGCGTGTTAAGCACACAAGGTTGAGTCAACGAAAACGAACCGCTTCTGCCGTGCTCTAGCTGAAGGCAGACGATCTGCCTGTTTGGCTTTGAAAGCCAGTATTACCCTCAGTCCCTGCTATACCAGGTTCCCCATGAAAACCGGGGGATTCAAATACTTGCTAGGCCCGCACTCTCCAGCCTTCTCCCACTCAGAGAACATTTGAGAAAGCAGCTTGTGCTGGGCAGACTCTTTCTTCTATCCAAAATGAACACTTCAGATCATTCACTTAGGCAGCTTGAAGGAAAACAATGTATTTTGCTTTCTCTTGCCTGTGGTGAATGGGGAACTTCCCCTTGCTGCTAAGAAAGATTTTACTCAGCACAACTACGTTTTCGCCTCCTTCGCGTTCCAGAATGGGAGAAACGCGGTTTCTCTTCGCCTTTAGCCATAACGCCTGTAAAGCGGTATTAGCAGCGGCGCAACACAGAATGCCTCCCGGAATGCTGGAAACCGCGGATGGCTTCAACTACTCGAATGGGAGAAAAGTCAGACACTTTATCCAGACAGACAATGCACAGGCAACATCCTTAGGCATGTTACACAAAGGGATTTTCAAACACACAAGTGAATCTTCCTGCATCCGCAGACTGAGAGCAACAAGATCTTGCTTTCTCTTTCAGGCATGGAAGAAGCTACATGCTCGTGTTAAGCACACAAGGTTTAGTCATCCAAACGGAACCGCTTCTGCGTCGCCATGCTGAAGGAAGACAATCTGCCTGTTTTTCTTTGAAAGCCAGTAGTCCATTCATTCCCTGGTATGCAAAGTTCCCTTCGAGAACCAGGGAATTCCAATACTTGCTAGGCCCGCACTCTCCAGCCTTCTCCCACTCAGAGAACATTTGAGAAAGCAGCTTGTGCTGGGCAGAAACTTTCTTCTATCCAAACTGAAAACTTCAGTTCATTCCCTTAAGCAGCTTGAAGGAAGACGCTGTGCTTTGCTTTCTCTTTCATGGGGTGAATGGGAACTTCCACTTGCAGCTAACACAGCTTTTACTCAGCACAACCTCGGTTTTGCCTCCTTTGCGTTCCAGAATGGGAGAAACGCGGTTTTTCTTCTCCTTTAGAGATACCGTCTGTAAAGCGGTAGTCTCAACCGCGCAGCCCAGAATGCCTCCCGGAATGCTGGAAACCCTGAACGTCTTCAACTACTTGAAAGGGAGAAAAGTCAGACACTCTCTCCAGCTAGACAATGCACAGGCAACTTTCTTAGGTATGTAACCCGGAGGGATTCTCAACCACAGTAAGCGAATCCTTCTCCCTTCATCCCAGAGTCATAGCAACAAGGTCTTGCTTTCTCTGTCAAACAGGGAAGAAGCTACACGCTCGCTTGAGGCACACAAGGTTTAGTCGGAGAAACAGAACATCTTCTTCCATCCTCTAGCTAAAGGCAAACTGTCTGTTTTGCTTTGAAAGCCAGGAGTACCTTCATTCCCTGTTATGCAAAGTTGCCTTTGAAAACAGGAAGATTCAAACACTTGCAAGGCAGGAACTCTCCAGCCTTCTCCCACTGAGCGAGCCTTTGCGAAAGCAGCTTCTGGTCGGCACACTGTTTCTTCTAACAAAACTGAAAACTTGGGTAGATTCAGTTAAGCAGCTTGACGGAGAACGCCGTATTGTGCTTCCTCTTTCCTGGGGTGAATGGGGAACGTCCACTTGCTGTTAACAAAGTTTTTACTCAACACAACTGCGCTTTGCCTCCTTCGCGTTCGAGAATGGGAGAAAGGCGGTTTCTCTTCTCCTTTAGCGATACCGCCTGTAAGGTGCTATTCTCAGCCGCGCAGCACAGAATGCCTCCCGAATTGCTGGAAACCCTGAATGGCTTCAACTACTTGAAAGGGAGAAAAGTCAGACACTTTATCCAGCTAAACAATACACAGGCAACATTCTTAGGCATGTAACACAGATGGATTGTCACACACAGAAAGTGAATCTTTCAGCCTTCATCCTCAGACTGAAGGCAACAAGCAGTTGCAATCTCTATCAGGCAGGGAAGACGCTACATGCGCGTGTTAAGCACACAAGGTTGAGTCAACGAAAACGAACCGCTTCTGCCGTGCTCTAGCTGAAGGCAGACGATCTGCCTGTTTGGCTTTGAAAGCCAGTATTACCCTCAGTCCCTGCTATACCAGGTTCCCCATGAAAACCGGGGGATTCAAATACTTGCTAGGCCCGCACTCTCCAGCCTTCTCCCACTCAGAGAACATTTGAGAAAGCAGCTTGTGCTGGGCAGACTCTTTCTTCTATCCAAAATGAACACTTCAGATCATTCACTTAGGCAGCTTGAAGGAAAACAATGTATTTTGCTTTCTCTTGCCTGTGGTGAATGGGGAACTTCCCCTTGCTGCTAAGAAAGATTTTACTCAGCACAACTACGTTTTCGCCTCCTTCGCGTTCCAGAATGGGAGAAACGCGGTTTCTCTTCGCCTTTAGCCATAACGCCTGTAAAGCGGTATTAGCAGCGGCGCAACACAGAATGCCTCCCGGAATGCTGGAAACCGCGGATGGCTTCAACTACTCGAATGGGAGAAAAGTCAGACACTTTATCCAGACAGACAATGCACAGGCAACATCCTTAGGCATGTTACACAAAGGGATTTTCAAACACACAAGTGAATCTTCCTGCATCCGCAGACTGAGAGCAACAAGATCTTGCTTTCTCTTTCAGGCATGGAAGAAGCTACATGCTCGTGTTAAGCACACAAGGTTTAGTCATCCAAACGGAACCGCTTCTGCGTCGCCATGCTGAAGGAAGACAATCTGCCTGTTTTTCTTTGAAAGCCAGTAGTCCATTCATTCCCTGGTATGCAAAGTTCCCTTCGAGAACCAGGGAATTCCAATACTTGCTAGGCCCGCACTCTCCAGCCTTCTCCCACTCAGAGAACATTTGAGAAAGCAGCTTGTGCTGGGCAGAAACTTTCTTCTATCCAAACTGAAAACTTCAGTTCATTCCCTTAAGCAGCTTGAAGGAAGACGCTGTGCTTTGCTTTCTCTTTCATGGGGTGAATGGGAACTTCCACTTGCAGCTAACACAGCTTTTACTCAGCACAACCTCGGTTTTGCCTCCTTTGCGTTCCAGAATGGGAGAAACGCGGTTTTTCTTCTCCTTTAGAGATACCGTCTGTAAAGCGGTAGTCTCAACCGCGCAGCCCAGAATGCCTCCCGGAATGCTGGAAACCCTGAACGTCTTCAACTACTTGAAAGGGAGAAAAGTCAGACACTCTCTCCAGCTAGACAATGCACAGGCAACTTTCTTAGGTATGTAACCCGGAGGGATTCTCAACCACAGTAAGCGAATCCTTCTCCCTTCATCCCAGAGTCATAGCAACAAGGTCTTGCTTTCTCTGTCAAACAGGGAAGAAGCTACACGCTCGCTTGAGGCACACAAGGTTTAGTCGGAGAAACAGAACATCTTCTTCCATCCTCTAGCTAAAGGCAAACTGTCTGTTTTGCTTTGAAAGCCAGGAGTACCTTCATTCCCTGTTATGCAAAGTTGCCTTTGAAAACAGGAAGATTCAAACACTTGCAAGGCAGGAACTCTCCAGCCTTCTCCCACTGAGCGAGCCTTTGCGAAAGCAGCTTCTGGTCGGCACACTGTTTCTTCTAACAAAACTGAAAACTTGGGTAGATTCAGTTAAGCAGCTTGACGGAGAACGCCGTATTGTGCTTCCTCTTTCCTGGGGTGAATGGGGAACGTCCACTTGCTGTTAACAAAGTTTTTACTCAACACAACTGCGCTTTGCCTCCTTCGCGTTCGAGAATGGGAGAAAGGCGGTTTCTCTTCTCCTTTAGCGATACCGCCTGTAAGGTGCTATTCTCAGCCGCGCAGCACAGAATGCCTCCCGAATTGCTGGAAACCCTGAATGGCTTCAACTACTTGAAAGGGAGAAAAGTCAGACACTTTATCCAGCTAAACAATACACAGGCAACATTCTTAGGCATGTAACACAGATGGATTGTCACACACAGAAAGTGAATCTTTCAGCCTTCATCCTCAGACTGAAGGCAACAAGCAGTTGCAATCTCTATCAGGCAGGGAAGACGCTACATGCGCGTGTTAAGCACACAAGGTTGAGTCAACGAAAACGAACCGCTTCTGCCGTGCTCTAGCTGAAGGCAGACGATCTGCCTGTTTGGCTTTGAAAGCCAGTATTACCCTCAGTCCCTGCTATACCAGGTTCCCCATGAAAACCGGGGGATTCAAATACTTGCTAGGCCCGCACTCTCCAGCCTTCTCCCACTCAGAGAACATTTGAGAAAGCAGCTTGTGCTGGGCAGACTCTTTCTTCTATCCAAAATGAACACTTCAGATCATTCACTTAGGCAGCTTGAAGGAAAACAATGTATTTTGCTTTCTCTTGCCTGTGGTGAATGGGGAACTTCCCCTTGCTGCTAAGAAAGATTTTACTCAGCACAACTACGTTTTCGCCTCCTTCGCGTTCCAGAATGGGAGAAACGCGGTTTCTCTTCGCCTTTAGCCATAACGCCTGTAAAGCGGTATTAGCAGCGGCGCAACACAGAATGCCTCCCGGAATGCTGGAAACCGCGGATGGCTTCAACTACTCGAATGGGAGAAAAGTCAGACACTTTATCCAGACAGACAATGCACAGGCAACATCCTTAGGCATGTTACACAAAGGGATTTTCAAACACACAAGTGAATCTTCCTGCATCCGCAGACTGAGAGCAACAAGATCTTGCTTTCTCTTTCAGGCATGGAAGAAGCTACATGCTCGTGTTAAGCACACAAGGTTTAGTCATCCAAACGGAACCGCTTCTGCGTCGCCATGCTGAAGGAAGACAATCTGCCTGTTTTTCTTTGAAAGCCAGTAGTCCATTCATTCCCTGGTATGCAAAGTTCCCTTCGAGAACCAGGGAATTCCAATACTTGCTAGGCCCGCACTCTCCAGCCTTCTCCCACTCAGAGAACATTTGAGAAAGCAGCTTGTGCTGGGCAGAAACTTTCTTCTATCCAAACTGAAAACTTCAGTTCATTCCCTTAAGCAGCTTGAAGGAAGACGCTGTGCTTTGCTTTCTCTTTCATGGGGTGAATGGGAACTTCCACTTGCAGCTAACACAGCTTTTACTCAGCACAACCTCGGTTTTGCCTCCTTTGCGTTCCAGAATGGGAGAAACGCGGTTTTTCTTCTCCTTTAGAGATACCGTCTGTAAAGCGGTAGTCTCAACCGCGCAGCCCAGAATGCCTCCCGGAATGCTGGAAACCCTGAACGTCTTCAACTACTTGAAAGGGAGAAAAGTCAGACACTCTCTCCAGCTAGACAATGCACAGGCAACTTTCTTAGGTATGTAACCCGGAGGGATTCTCAACCACAGTAAGCGAATCCTTCTCCCTTCATCCCAGAGTCATAGCAACAAGGTCTTGCTTTCTCTGTCAAACAGGGAAGAAGCTACACGCTCGCTTGAGGCACACAAGGTTTAGTCGGAGAAACAGAACATCTTCTTCCATCCTCTAGCTAAAGGCAAACTGTCTGTTTTGCTTTGAAAGCCAGGAGTACCTTCATTCCCTGTTATGCAAAGTTGCCTTTGAAAACAGGAAGATTCAAACACTTGCAAGGCAGGAACTCTCCAGCCTTCTCCCACTGAGCGAGCCTTTGCGAAAGCAGCTTCTGGTCGGCACACTGTTTCTTCTAACAAAACTGAAAACTTGGGTAGATTCAGTTAAGCAGCTTGACGGAGAACGCCGTATTGTGCTTCCTCTTTCCTGGGGTGAATGGGGAACGTCCACTTGCTGTTAACAAAGTTTTTACTCAACACAACTGCGCTTTGCCTCCTTCGCGTTCGAGAATGGGAGAAAGGCGGTTTCTCTTCTCCTTTAGCGATACCGCCTGTAAGGTGCTATTCTCAGCCGCGCAGCACAGAATGCCTCCCGAATTGCTGGAAACCCTGAATGGCTTCAACTACTTGAAAGGGAGAAAAGTCAGACACTTTATCCAGCTAAACAATACACAGGCAACATTCTTAGGCATGTAACACAGATGGATTGTCACACACAGAAAGTGAATCTTTCAGCCTTCATCCTCAGACTGAAGGCAACAAGCAGTTGCAATCTCTATCAGGCAGGGAAGACGCTACATGCGCGTGTTAAGCACACAAGGTTGAGTCAACGAAAACGAACCGCTTCTGCCGTGCTCTAGCTGAAGGCAGACGATCTGCCTGTTTGGCTTTGAAAGCCAGTATTACCCTCAGTCCCTGCTATACCAGGTTCCCCATGAAAACCGGGGGATTCAAATACTTGCTAGGCCCGCACTCTCCAGCCTTCTCCCACTCAGAGAACATTTGAGAAAGCAGCTTGTGCTGGGCAGACTCTTTCTTCTATCCAAAATGAACACTTCAGATCATTCACTTAGGCAGCTTGAAGGAAAACAATGTATTTTGCTTTCTCTTGCCTGTGGTGAATGGGGAACTTCCCCTTGCTGCTAAGAAAGATTTTACTCAGCACAACTACGTTTTCGCCTCCTTCGCGTTCCAGAATGGGAGAAACGCGGTTTCTCTTCGCCTTTAGCCATAACGCCTGTAAAGCGGTATTAGCAGCGGCGCAACACAGAATGCCTCCCGGAATGCTGGAAACCGCGGATGGCTTCAACTACTCGAATGGGAGAAAAGTCAGACACTTTATCCAGACAGACAATGCACAGGCAACATCCTTAGGCATGTTACACAAAGGGATTTTCAAACACACAAGTGAATCTTCCTGCATCCGCAGACTGAGAGCAACAAGATCTTGCTTTCTCTTTCAGGCATGGAAGAAGCTACATGCTCGTGTTAAGCACACAAGGTTTAGTCATCCAAACGGAACCGCTTCTGCGTCGCCATGCTGAAGGAAGACAATCTGCCTGTTTTTCTTTGAAAGCCAGTAGTCCATTCATTCCCTGGTATGCAAAGTTCCCTTCGAGAACCAGGGAATTCCAATACTTGCTAGGCCCGCACTCTCCAGCCTTCTCCCACTCAGAGAACATTTGAGAAAGCAGCTTGTGCTGGGCAGAAACTTTCTTCTATCCAAACTGAAAACTTCAGTTCATTCCCTTAAGCAGCTTGAAGGAAGACGCTGTGCTTTGCTTTCTCTTTCATGGGGTGAATGGGAACTTCCACTTGCAGCTAACACAGCTTTTACTCAGCACAACCTCGGTTTTGCCTCCTTTGCGTTCCAGAATGGGAGAAACGCGGTTTTTCTTCTCCTTTAGAGATACCGTCTGTAAAGCGGTAGTCTCAACCGCGCAGCCCAGAATGCCTCCCGGAATGCTGGAAACCCTGAACGTCTTCAACTACTTGAAAGGGAGAAAAGTCAGACACTCTCTCCAGCTAGACAATGCACAGGCAACTTTCTTAGGTATGTAACCCGGAGGGATTCTCAACCACAGTAAGCGAATCCTTCTCCCTTCATCCCAGAGTCATAGCAACAAGGTCTTGCTTTCTCTGTCAAACAGGGAAGAAGCTACACGCTCGCTTGAGGCACACAAGGTTTAGTCGGAGAAACAGAACATCTTCTTCCATCCTCTAGCTAAAGGCAAACTGTCTGTTTTGCTTTGAAAGCCAGGAGTACCTTCATTCCCTGTTATGCAAAGTTGCCTTTGAAAACAGGAAGATTCAAACACTTGCAAGGCAGGAACTCTCCAGCCTTCTCCCACTGAGCGAGCCTTTGCGAAAGCAGCTTCTGGTCGGCACACTGTTTCTTCTAACAAAACTGAAAACTTGGGTAGATTCAGTTAAGCAGCTTGACGGAGAACGCCGTATTGTGCTTCCTCTTTCCTGGGGTGAATGGGGAACGTCCACTTGCTGTTAACAAAGTTTTTACTCAACACAACTGCGCTTTGCCTCCTTCGCGTTCGAGAATGGGAGAAAGGCGGTTTCTCTTCTCCTTTAGCGATACCGCCTGTAAGGTGCTATTCTCAGCCGCGCAGCACAGAATGCCTCCCGAATTGCTGGAAACCCTGAATGGCTTCAACTACTTGAAAGGGAGAAAAGTCAGACACTTTATCCAGCTAAACAATACACAGGCAACATTCTTAGGCATGTAACACAGATGGATTGTCACACACAGAAAGTGAATCTTTCAGCCTTCATCCTCAGACTGAAGGCAACAAGCAGTTGCAATCTCTATCAGGCAGGGAAGACGCTACATGCGCGTGTTAAGCACACAAGGTTGAGTCAACGAAAACGAACCGCTTCTGCCGTGCTCTAGCTGAAGGCAGACGATCTGCCTGTTTGGCTTTGAAAGCCAGTATTACCCTCAGTCCCTGCTATACCAGGTTCCCCATGAAAACCGGGGGATTCAAATACTTGCTAGGCCCGCACTCTCCAGCCTTCTCCCACTCAGAGAACATTTGAGAAAGCAGCTTGTGCTGGGCAGACTCTTTCTTCTATCCAAAATGAACACTTCAGATCATTCACTTAGGCAGCTTGAAGGAAAACAATGTATTTTGCTTTCTCTTGCCTGTGGTGAATGGGGAACTTCCCCTTGCTGCTAAGAAAGATTTTACTCAGCACAACTACGTTTTCGCCTCCTTCGCGTTCCAGAATGGGAGAAACGCGGTTTCTCTTCGCCTTTAGCCATAACGCCTGTAAAGCGGTATTAGCAGCGGCGCAACACAGAATGCCTCCCGGAATGCTGGAAACCGCGGATGGCTTCAACTACTCGAATGGGAGAAAAGTCAGACACTTTATCCAGACAGACAATGCACAGGCAACATCCTTAGGCATGTTACACAAAGGGATTTTCAAACACACAAGTGAATCTTCCTGCATCCGCAGACTGAGAGCAACAAGATCTTGCTTTCTCTTTCAGGCATGGAAGAAGCTACATGCTCGTGTTAAGCACACAAGGTTTAGTCATCCAAACGGAACCGCTTCTGCGTCGCCATGCTGAAGGAAGACAATCTGCCTGTTTTTCTTTGAAAGCCAGTAGTCCATTCATTCCCTGGTATGCAAAGTTCCCTTCGAGAACCAGGGAATTCCAATACTTGCTAGGCCCGCACTCTCCAGCCTTCTCCCACTCAGAGAACATTTGAGAAAGCAGCTTGTGCTGGGCAGAAACTTTCTTCTATCCAAACTGAAAACTTCAGTTCATTCCCTTAAGCAGCTTGAAGGAAGACGCTGTGCTTTGCTTTCTCTTTCATGGGGTGAATGGGAACTTCCACTTGCAGCTAACACAGCTTTTACTCAGCACAACCTCGGTTTTGCCTCCTTTGCGTTCCAGAATGGGAGAAACGCGGTTTTTCTTCTCCTTTAGAGATACCGTCTGTAAAGCGGTAGTCTCAACCGCGCAGCCCAGAATGCCTCCCGGAATGCTGGAAACCCTGAACGTCTTCAACTACTTGAAAGGGAGAAAAGTCAGACACTCTCTCCAGCTAGACAATGCACAGGCAACTTTCTTAGGTATGTAACCCGGAGGGATTCTCAACCACAGTAAGCGAATCCTTCTCCCTTCATCCCAGAGTCATAGCAACAAGGTCTTGCTTTCTCTGTCAAACAGGGAAGAAGCTACACGCTCGCTTGAGGCACACAAGGTTTAGTCGGAGAAACAGAACATCTTCTTCCATCCTCTAGCTAAAGGCAAACTGTCTGTTTTGCTTTGAAAGCCAGGAGTACCTTCATTCCCTGTTATGCAAAGTTGCCTTTGAAAACAGGAAGATTCAAACACTTGCAAGGCAGGAACTCTCCAGCCTTCTCCCACTGAGCGAGCCTTTGCGAAAGCAGCTTCTGGTCGGCACACTGTTTCTTCTAACAAAACTGAAAACTTGGGTAGATTCAGTTAAGCAGCTTGACGGAGAACGCCGTATTGTGCTTCCTCTTTCCTGGGGTGAATGGGGAACGTCCACTTGCTGTTAACAAAGTTTTTACTCAACACAACTGCGCTTTGCCTCCTTCGCGTTCGAGAATGGGAGAAAGGCGGTTTCTCTTCTCCTTTAGCGATACCGCCTGTAAGGTGCTATTCTCAGCCGCGCAGCACAGAATGCCTCCCGAATTGCTGGAAACCCTGAATGGCTTCAACTACTTGAAAGGGAGAAAAGTCAGACACTTTATCCAGCTAAACAATACACAGGCAACATTCTTAGGCATGTAACACAGATGGATTGTCACACACAGAAAGTGAATCTTTCAGCCTTCATCCTCAGACTGAAGGCAACAAGCAGTTGCAATCTCTATCAGGCAGGGAAGACGCTACATGCGCGTGTTAAGCACACAAGGTTGAGTCAACGAAAACGAACCGCTTCTGCCGTGCTCTAGCTGAAGGCAGACGATCTGCCTGTTTGGCTTTGAAAGCCAGTATTACCCTCAGTCCCTGCTATACCAGGTTCCCCATGAAAACCGGGGGATTCAAATACTTGCTAGGCCCGCACTCTCCAGCCTTCTCCCACTCAGAGAACATTTGAGAAAGCAGCTTGTGCTGGGCAGACTCTTTCTTCTATCCAAAATGAACACTTCAGATCATTCACTTAGGCAGCTTGAAGGAAAACAATGTATTTTGCTTTCTCTTGCCTGTGGTGAATGGGGAACTTCCCCTTGCTGCTAAGAAAGATTTTACTCAGCACAACTACGTTTTCGCCTCCTTCGCGTTCCAGAATGGGAGAAACGCGGTTTCTCTTCGCCTTTAGCCATAACGCCTGTAAAGCGGTATTAGCAGCGGCGCAACACAGAATGCCTCCCGGAATGCTGGAAACCGCGGATGGCTTCAACTACTCGAATGGGAGAAAAGTCAGACACTTTATCCAGACAGACAATGCACAGGCAACATCCTTAGGCATGTTACACAAAGGGATTTTCAAACACACAAGTGAATCTTCCTGCATCCGCAGACTGAGAGCAACAAGATCTTGCTTTCTCTTTCAGGCATGGAAGAAGCTACATGCTCGTGTTAAGCACACAAGGTTTAGTCATCCAAACGGAACCGCTTCTGCGTCGCCATGCTGAAGGAAGACAATCTGCCTGTTTTTCTTTGAAAGCCAGTAGTCCATTCATTCCCTGGTATGCAAAGTTCCCTTCGAGAACCAGGGAATTCCAATACTTGCTAGGCCCGCACTCTCCAGCCTTCTCCCACTCAGAGAACATTTGAGAAAGCAGCTTGTGCTGGGCAGAAACTTTCTTCTATCCAAACTGAAAACTTCAGTTCATTCCCTTAAGCAGCTTGAAGGAAGACGCTGTGCTTTGCTTTCTCTTTCATGGGGTGAATGGGAACTTCCACTTGCAGCTAACACAGCTTTTACTCAGCACAACCTCGGTTTTGCCTCCTTTGCGTTCCAGAATGGGAGAAACGCGGTTTTTCTTCTCCTTTAGAGATACCGTCTGTAAAGCGGTAGTCTCAACCGCGCAGCCCAGAATGCCTCCCGGAATGCTGGAAACCCTGAACGTCTTCAACTACTTGAAAGGGAGAAAAGTCAGACACTCTCTCCAGCTAGACAATGCACAGGCAACTTTCTTAGGTATGTAACCCGGAGGGATTCTCAACCACAGTAAGCGAATCCTTCTCCCTTCATCCCAGAGTCATAGCAACAAGGTCTTGCTTTCTCTGTCAAACAGGGAAGAAGCTACACGCTCGCTTGAGGCACACAAGGTTTAGTCGGAGAAACAGAACATCTTCTTCCATCCTCTAGCTAAAGGCAAACTGTCTGTTTTGCTTTGAAAGCCAGGAGTACCTTCATTCCCTGTTATGCAAAGTTGCCTTTGAAAACAGGAAGATTCAAACACTTGCAAGGCAGGAACTCTCCAGCCTTCTCCCACTGAGCGAGCCTTTGCGAAAGCAGCTTCTGGTCGGCACACTGTTTCTTCTAACAAAACTGAAAACTTGGGTAGATTCAGTTAAGCAGCTTGACGGAGAACGCCGTATTGTGCTTCCTCTTTCCTGGGGTGAATGGGGAACGTCCACTTGCTGTTAACAAAGTTTTTACTCAACACAACTGCGCTTTGCCTCCTTCGCGTTCGAGAATGGGAGAAAGGCGGTTTCTCTTCTCCTTTAGCGATACCGCCTGTAAGGTGCTATTCTCAGCCGCGCAGCACAGAATGCCTCCCGAATTGCTGGAAACCCTGAATGGCTTCAACTACTTGAAAGGGAGAAAAGTCAGACACTTTATCCAGCTAAACAATACACAGGCAACATTCTTAGGCATGTAACACAGATGGATTGTCACACACAGAAAGTGAATCTTTCAGCCTTCATCCTCAGACTGAAGGCAACAAGCAGTTGCAATCTCTATCAGGCAGGGAAGACGCTACATGCGCGTGTTAAGCACACAAGGTTGAGTCAACGAAAACGAACCGCTTCTGCCGTGCTCTAGCTGAAGGCAGACGATCTGCCTGTTTGGCTTTGAAAGCCAGTATTACCCTCAGTCCCTGCTATACCAGGTTCCCCATGAAAACCGGGGGATTCAAATACTTGCTAGGCCCGCACTCTCCAGCCTTCTCCCACTCAGAGAACATTTGAGAAAGCAGCTTGTGCTGGGCAGACTCTTTCTTCTATCCAAAATGAACACTTCAGATCATTCACTTAGGCAGCTTGAAGGAAAACAATGTATTTTGCTTTCTCTTGCCTGTGGTGAATGGGGAACTTCCCCTTGCTGCTAAGAAAGATTTTACTCAGCACAACTACGTTTTCGCCTCCTTCGCGTTCCAGAATGGGAGAAACGCGGTTTCTCTTCGCCTTTAGCCATAACGCCTGTAAAGCGGTATTAGCAGCGGCGCAACACAGAATGCCTCCCGGAATGCTGGAAACCGCGGATGGCTTCAACTACTCGAATGGGAGAAAAGTCAGACACTTTATCCAGACAGACAATGCACAGGCAACATCCTTAGGCATGTTACACAAAGGGATTTTCAAACACACAAGTGAATCTTCCTGCATCCGCAGACTGAGAGCAACAAGATCTTGCTTTCTCTTTCAGGCATGGAAGAAGCTACATGCTCGTGTTAAGCACACAAGGTTTAGTCATCCAAACGGAACCGCTTCTGCGTCGCCATGCTGAAGGAAGACAATCTGCCTGTTTTTCTTTGAAAGCCAGTAGTCCATTCATTCCCTGGTATGCAAAGTTCCCTTCGAGAACCAGGGAATTCCAATACTTGCTAGGCCCGCACTCTCCAGCCTTCTCCCACTCAGAGAACATTTGAGAAAGCAGCTTGTGCTGGGCAGAAACTTTCTTCTATCCAAACTGAAAACTTCAGTTCATTCCCTTAAGCAGCTTGAAGGAAGACGCTGTGCTTTGCTTTCTCTTTCATGGGGTGAATGGGAACTTCCACTTGCAGCTAACACAGCTTTTACTCAGCACAACCTCGGTTTTGCCTCCTTTGCGTTCCAGAATGGGAGAAACGCGGTTTTTCTTCTCCTTTAGAGATACCGTCTGTAAAGCGGTAGTCTCAACCGCGCAGCCCAGAATGCCTCCCGGAATGCTGGAAACCCTGAACGTCTTCAACTACTTGAAAGGGAGAAAAGTCAGACACTCTCTCCAGCTAGACAATGCACAGGCAACTTTCTTAGGTATGTAACCCGGAGGGATTCTCAACCACAGTAAGCGAATCCTTCTCCCTTCATCCCAGAGTCATAGCAACAAGGTCTTGCTTTCTCTGTCAAACAGGGAAGAAGCTACACGCTCGCTTGAGGCACACAAGGTTTAGTCGGAGAAACAGAACATCTTCTTCCATCCTCTAGCTAAAGGCAAACTGTCTGTTTTGCTTTGAAAGCCAGGAGTACCTTCATTCCCTGTTATGCAAAGTTGCCTTTGAAAACAGGAAGATTCAAACACTTGCAAGGCAGGAACTCTCCAGCCTTCTCCCACTGAGCGAGCCTTTGCGAAAGCAGCTTCTGGTCGGCACACTGTTTCTTCTAACAAAACTGAAAACTTGGGTAGATTCAGTTAAGCAGCTTGACGGAGAACGCCGTATTGTGCTTCCTCTTTCCTGGGGTGAATGGGGAACGTCCACTTGCTGTTAACAAAGTTTTTACTCAACACAACTGCGCTTTGCCTCCTTCGCGTTCGAGAATGGGAGAAAGGCGGTTTCTCTTCTCCTTTAGCGATACCGCCTGTAAGGTGCTATTCTCAGCCGCGCAGCACAGAATGCCTCCCGAATTGCTGGAAACCCTGAATGGCTTCAACTACTTGAAAGGGAGAAAAGTCAGACACTTTATCCAGCTAAACAATACACAGGCAACATTCTTAGGCATGTAACACAGATGGATTGTCACACACAGAAAGTGAATCTTTCAGCCTTCATCCTCAGACTGAAGGCAACAAGCAGTTGCAATCTCTATCAGGCAGGGAAGACGCTACATGCGCGTGTTAAGCACACAAGGTTGAGTCAACGAAAACGAACCGCTTCTGCCGTGCTCTAGCTGAAGGCAGACGATCTGCCTGTTTGGCTTTGAAAGCCAGTATTACCCTCAGTCCCTGCTATACCAGGTTCCCCATGAAAACCGGGGGATTCAAATACTTGCTAGGCCCGCACTCTCCAGCCTTCTCCCACTCAGAGAACATTTGAGAAAGCAGCTTGTGCTGGGCAGACTCTTTCTTCTATCCAAAATGAACACTTCAGATCATTCACTTAGGCAGCTTGAAGGAAAACAATGTATTTTGCTTTCTCTTGCCTGTGGTGAATGGGGAACTTCCCCTTGCTGCTAAGAAAGATTTTACTCAGCACAACTACGTTTTCGCCTCCTTCGCGTTCCAGAATGGGAGAAACGCGGTTTCTCTTCGCCTTTAGCCATAACGCCTGTAAAGCGGTATTAGCAGCGGCGCAACACAGAATGCCTCCCGGAATGCTGGAAACCGCGGATGGCTTCAACTACTCGAATGGGAGAAAAGTCAGACACTTTATCCAGACAGACAATGCACAGGCAACATCCTTAGGCATGTTACACAAAGGGATTTTCAAACACACAAGTGAATCTTCCTGCATCCGCAGACTGAGAGCAACAAGATCTTGCTTTCTCTTTCAGGCATGGAAGAAGCTACATGCTCGTGTTAAGCACACAAGGTTTAGTCATCCAAACGGAACCGCTTCTGCGTCGCCATGCTGAAGGAAGACAATCTGCCTGTTTTTCTTTGAAAGCCAGTAGTCCATTCATTCCCTGGTATGCAAAGTTCCCTTCGAGAACCAGGGAATTCCAATACTTGCTAGGCCCGCACTCTCCAGCCTTCTCCCACTCAGAGAACATTTGAGAAAGCAGCTTGTGCTGGGCAGAAACTTTCTTCTATCCAAACTGAAAACTTCAGTTCATTCCCTTAAGCAGCTTGAAGGAAGACGCTGTGCTTTGCTTTCTCTTTCATGGGGTGAATGGGAACTTCCACTTGCAGCTAACACAGCTTTTACTCAGCACAACCTCGGTTTTGCCTCCTTTGCGTTCCAGAATGGGAGAAACGCGGTTTTTCTTCTCCTTTAGAGATACCGTCTGTAAAGCGGTAGTCTCAACCGCGCAGCCCAGAATGCCTCCCGGAATGCTGGAAACCCTGAACGTCTTCAACTACTTGAAAGGGAGAAAAGTCAGACACTCTCTCCAGCTAGACAATGCACAGGCAACTTTCTTAGGTATGTAACCCGGAGGGATTCTCAACCACAGTAAGCGAATCCTTCTCCCTTCATCCCAGAGTCATAGCAACAAGGTCTTGCTTTCTCTGTCAAACAGGGAAGAAGCTACACGCTCGCTTGAGGCACACAAGGTTTAGTCGGAGAAACAGAACATCTTCTTCCATCCTCTAGCTAAAGGCAAACTGTCTGTTTTGCTTTGAAAGCCAGGAGTACCTTCATTCCCTGTTATGCAAAGTTGCCTTTGAAAACAGGAAGATTCAAACACTTGCAAGGCAGGAACTCTCCAGCCTTCTCCCACTGAGCGAGCCTTTGCGAAAGCAGCTTCTGGTCGGCACACTGTTTCTTCTAACAAAACTGAAAACTTGGGTAGATTCAGTTAAGCAGCTTGACGGAGAACGCCGTATTGTGCTTCCTCTTTCCTGGGGTGAATGGGGAACGTCCACTTGCTGTTAACAAAGTTTTTACTCAACACAACTGCGCTTTGCCTCCTTCGCGTTCGAGAATGGGAGAAAGGCGGTTTCTCTTCTCCTTTAGCGATACCGCCTGTAAGGTGCTATTCTCAGCCGCGCAGCACAGAATGCCTCCCGAATTGCTGGAAACCCTGAATGGCTTCAACTACTTGAAAGGGAGAAAAGTCAGACACTTTATCCAGCTAAACAATACACAGGCAACATTCTTAGGCATGTAACACAGATGGATTGTCACACACAGAAAGTGAATCTTTCAGCCTTCATCCTCAGACTGAAGGCAACAAGCAGTTGCAATCTCTATCAGGCAGGGAAGACGCTACATGCGCGTGTTAAGCACACAAGGTTGAGTCAACGAAAACGAACCGCTTCTGCCGTGCTCTAGCTGAAGGCAGACGATCTGCCTGTTTGGCTTTGAAAGCCAGTATTACCCTCAGTCCCTGCTATACCAGGTTCCCCATGAAAACCGGGGGATTCAAATACTTGCTAGGCCCGCACTCTCCAGCCTTCTCCCACTCAGAGAACATTTGAGAAAGCAGCTTGTGCTGGGCAGACTCTTTCTTCTATCCAAAATGAACACTTCAGATCATTCACTTAGGCAGCTTGAAGGAAAACAATGTATTTTGCTTTCTCTTGCCTGTGGTGAATGGGGAACTTCCCCTTGCTGCTAAGAAAGATTTTACTCAGCACAACTACGTTTTCGCCTCCTTCGCGTTCCAGAATGGGAGAAACGCGGTTTCTCTTCGCCTTTAGCCATAACGCCTGTAAAGCGGTATTAGCAGCGGCGCAACACAGAATGCCTCCCGGAATGCTGGAAACCGCGGATGGCTTCAACTACTCGAATGGGAGAAAAGTCAGACACTTTATCCAGACAGACAATGCACAGGCAACATCCTTA
>JASCZL010000065.1:0-21796 GCA_030035585.1 Dugong dugon
AAGTCCCTTTGTGTTACATGCCTAAGAAAGTTGCCAGTGCATTGTCTACCTGGATAAAGCGTATGACTTTTCTCCCTTTCAACCCGTTGAAGCCGTTCAGGCTTTCCAGCATTCCAGGAGGCATTCTGTGCTGCGTAGATGAGAAAAGTTCTTTACAGACGGTATCGCTAAAGCAGAAGAGAAACCGCGTTTCTCCCATTCTGGAACGCGAAGGAGGGAAAACCATAGTTCTCCTGAGAAAAACTTTGTTAGCAGTAAAATTTAGTGCCCTATTCAACATATGAAAGATTAAGCAAAAGACAGCGTTCTTTTTCAAGATGCTTAACGGAATCTACTTAAGTTTTCAGTTTTGTTAGAAGAAAGAGTCCGCCCAGCACAAGCTGCTTTCTGCAATGTTCTCTGAGTGGGAGAAGGCTGGAGAGTGCAGGCCTAGCAAGTATTTGAATGCCCTGGTTTTCAAAGGGAAGTTTGCAGAGCCGGGAATGAAGGTACTATTGGCTTTCAAAGCCAAACAGGGAGATTGTCTGCCTTCAGCTAGAGGACAGCAAAAGAGGTTCAGTTTTGCTGACTAATGCTTGTGTGCTTAACAGGAGGATGTAGCTTCTTCCCTGCCTGAAAGAGAAAGCAAGAGGTTGTTGCTCTCAGTCTGGAGATGAACGGAGCACGATTCCCTTTCTGTGTTTGAAAGTCCCTTTGTGTTACATGTGTAAGAAAGCTGCCTGTGCATTGTCTACCTGGATAAAGCCTACTACTTTTCTCCCTTTCAACTAGTTGAAGCCGTTCAGGCTTTCCTGCATTCCGGGAGGCATTCTGTGCTGCGTAGCTTAGAATAGAGCTACACAGACGCTATCGCTAAAGCAGAAGAGAAACCGAGTTTCTCCCGTTCTGGAACGAGAAGGAGGCAAAACCATAGTTCTCCTGAGTAAAAACTTTGTTAGCAATAAATTTAACTGCCCTATTCAGCATATGAAAGAGAAAGAAAAAACAGCGTTCTCCTTCAAGCTGCTTAACTGAATCTACTTAAGTTTAGAGTTTTGTTAGAAGAAAGACTCTCCCCAGCACAAGCTGCTTTCTCCAATGTTCTCTGAGAGGGAGAAGGCTGGAGACTGCAGGCCTAGCAAGTATTTGAATCCGCTGGTTTTCAAAGGGAAGTTTGCATAGCAGGGAGTGAAGGTACTACTGGCTTTCAAAGCCAAACAGGGAGATTGTCTGCCTTCAGCTAGAGGACAGCAAAAGAGGTTCAGTTTCGCTGACTGAAGCTTGTGTGCTTAACACGAGCATGTAACTTCTTCGCTGCCTGAAAGAGAAAGCAAGAGGTTGTTGCTCTCAGTCTGGAGATGAACGGAGCACGATTCCCTTTCTGTGTTTGAAAGTCCCTTTGTGTTACATGTGTAAGAAAGCTGCCTGTGCATTGTCTACCTGGATAAAGCCTATTACTTTTCTCCCTTTCAACTACTTGAAGCCGTTCAGGCTTTCCTGCATTCCGGGAGGCATTCTGTGCTGCGTAGCTTAGAATAGAGCTTCACAGACGCTATCGCTAAAGCAGAAGTGAAACCGCGTTTCTCCCGTTCTGGAACGAGAAAGAGGCAAAACCGTAGTTCTCCTGAGAAAAACTTTGTTAGCAGTAAAATTTAGTGCCCTATTCAACATATGAAAGAGAAAGCAAAAGACAGCGTTCTTTTTCAAGATGCTTAACGGAATCTACTTAAGTTTTCAGTTTTGTTAGAAGAAAGAGTCCGCCCAGCACAAGCTGCTTTCTGCAATGTTCTCTGAGTGGGAGAAGGCTGGAGAGTGCAGGCCTAGCAAGTATTTGAATGCCCTGGTTTTCAAAGGGAAGTTTGCAGAGCAGGGAATGAAGGTACTATTGGCTTTCAAAGCCAAACAGAGAGATTGTCTGCTTTCAGCTAGAGGACAGCAGGAGAGGTTCAGTTTCGCTGACTAAACCTTGTGTGCTTAACACGAGCATGTAGCTTCTTCGCTGCCTGAAAGAGAAAGCAAGAGGTTGTTGATCTCAGTCTGGAGATGAACGGAGCACGATTCACTTTCTGTGTTTGAAAGTCCCTTTGTGTTACATGCCTAAGAAAGTTGCCTGTGCATTGTGTAACTGGATAAAGACTATTACACTTGTCCCTTTCAACTAGTTGAAGCCGTTCAGTCTTTCCAGCCTTCCGGGAGGCATTCTGTGCTGCGTAGCTTAGAATAGAGCTACACAGACGCTATCGCTAAAGCAGACGAGAAACCGCGTTTCTCCCGTTCTGGAACGAGAAGGAGGCAAAACCATAGTTCTCCTGAGTATAAACTTTCTTAGCAATAAATTTAACTGCCCTATTCAGCATATGAAAGAGAAAGAAAAAACAGCGTTCTCCGTCAAGCTGCTTAACTGAATCTACTTAAGTTTACAGTTTTGTTAGAAGAAAGACTCTCCCCAGCACAAGCTGCTTTCTCCAATGTTCTCTGAGAGGGAGAAGGCTGGAGACTGCAGGCCTAGCAAGTATTTGAATCCGCTGGTTTTCAAAGGGAAGTTTGCATAGCAGGGAGTGAAGGTACTACTGGCTTTCAAAGCCAAACAGGGAGATTGTCTGCCTTCAGCTAGATGACAGCAAAAGAGGTTCAGTTTCGCTGAATGAAGCTTGTGTGCTTAACACGAGCATGTAGCTTCTTCGCTGCCTGAAAGAGAAAGCAAGAGCTTTTTGCTCTCAGTCTGGAGATGAACGGAGCACGATTCACTTTCTGTGTTTGAAAGTCCCTTTGTGTTACATGTGTAAGAAAGCTGCCTGTGCATTGTCTACCTGGATAAAGCCTATTACTTTTCTCCCTTTCAACTAGTTGAAGCCGTTCAGGCTTTCCTGCATTCCGGGAGGCATTCTCTGCTGCGTAGCTTAGAATAGAGCTTCACAGACGCTATCGCTAAAGCAGAAGAGAAACCGCGTTTCTCCCGTTCTGGAACGAGAAAGAGGCAAAACCGTAGTTCTCCTGAGTAAAAACTTTGTTAGCAATAAATTTAACTGCCCTTTTCAGCATATGAAAGAGAAAGAAAAAACAGCGTTCTCCTTCAAGCTGCTTAACTGAATCTACTTAAGTTTACAGTTTTGTTAGAAGAAAGACTCTCCCCAGCACAAGCTGCTTTCTGCAATGTTCTCTGAGTGGGAGAAGGCTGGAGAGTGCAGGCCTAGCAAGTATTTGAATCCCCTGGTTTTCAAAGGGATGTT
The DNA here is from genome assembly GCA_030035585.1 of Dugong dugon. Lineage (NCBI taxonomy): Eukaryota > Metazoa > Chordata > Mammalia > Sirenia > Dugongidae > Dugong > Dugong dugon. The sequence goes on from JASCZL010000065.1 coordinate 3,210, forward strand.
TGCATAGCAGGGAATGAAGGTACTAGTGGCTTTTAAAGCCAAACAGGGAGATTGTCTGCCTTCAGCTAGAGGACAGCAAAAGAGGTTCAGTTTCGCTGACTGAAGCTTGTGTGCTTAACACGAACATGTAGCTTCTTCGCTGCCTGAAAGAGAAAGCAAGAGGTTGTTGCTCTCAGTCTGGAGATGAACGGAGCACGATTCACTTTCTGTGTTTGAAAGTCCCTTTGTGTTACATGCCTAAGAAAGTTGCCAGTGCATTGTCTACCTGGATAAAGCGTATGACTTTTCTCCCTTTCAACCCGTTGAAGCCGTTCAGGCTTTCCAGCATTCCAGGAGGCATTCTGTGCTGCGTAGATGAGAAAAGTTCTTTACAGACGGTATCGCTAAAGCAGAAGAGAAACCGCGTTTCTCCCATTCTGGAACGCGAAGGAGGGAAAACCATAGTTCTCCTGAGAAAAACTTTGTTAGCAGTAAAATTTAGTGCCCTATTCAACATATGAAAGATTAAGCAAAAGACAGCGTTCTTTTTCAAGATGCTTAACGGAATCTACTTAAGTTTTCAGTTTTGTTAGAAGAAAGAGTCCGCCCAGCACAAGCTGCTTTCTGCAATGTTCTCTGAGTGGGAGAAGGCTGGAGAGTGCAGGCCTAGCAAGTATTTGAATGCCCTGGTTTTCAAAGGGAAGTTTGCAGAGCCGGGAATGAAGGTACTATTGGCTTTCAAAGCCAAACAGGGAGATTGTCTGCCTTCAGCTAGAGGACAGCAAAAGAGGTTCAGTTTTGCTGACTAATGCTTGTGTGCTTAACAGGAGGATGTAGCTTCTTCCCTGCCTGAAAGAGAAAGCAAGAGGTTGTTGCTCTCAGTCTGGAGATGAACGGAGCACGATTCACTTTCTGTGTTTGAAAGTCCCTTTGTGTTACATGTGTAAGAAAGCTGCCTGTGCATTGTCTACCTGGATAAAGCCTACTACTTTTCTCCCTTTCAACTAGTTGAAGCCGTTCAGGCTTTCCTGCATTCCGGGAGGCATTCTGTGCTGCGTAGCTTAGAATAGAGCTACACAGACGCTATCGCTAAAGCAGAAGATAAACCGCGTTTCTCCCGTTCAGGAATGAGAAGGAGGCAAAACCATAGTTCTCCTGAGTATAAACTTTCTTAGCAATAAATTTAACTGCCCTATTCAGCATATGAAAGAGAAAGAAAAAACAGCGTTCTCCTTCAAGCTGCTTAACTGAATCTACTTAAGTTTACAGTTTTGTTAGAAGAAAGACTCTCCCCAGCACAAGCTGCTTTCTCCAATGTTCTCTGAGAGGGAGAAGGCTGGAGACTGCAGGCCTAGCAAGTATTTGAATCCGCTGGTTTTCAAAGGGAAGTTTGCATAGCAGGGAGTGAAGGTACTACTGGCTTTCAAAGCCAAACAGGGAGATTGTCTGCCTTCAGCTAGAGGACAGCAAAAGAGGTTCAGTTTCGCTGACTGAAGCTTGTGTGCTTAACACGAGCATGTAGCTTCTTCGCTGCCTGAAAGAGAAAGCAAGAGGTTGTTGCTCTCAGTCTGGAGATGAACGGAGCACGATTCCCTTTCTGTGTTTGAAAGTCCCTTTGTGTTACATGTGTAAGAAAGCTGCCTGTGCATTGTCTACCTGGATAAAGCCTATTACTTTTCTCCCTTTCAACTAGTTGAAGCCGTTCAGGCTTTCCTGCATTCCGGGAGGCATTCTGTGCTGCGTAGCTTAGAATAGAGCTTCACAGACGCTATCGCTAAAGCAGAAGTGAAACCGCGTTTCTCCCGTTCTGGAACGAGAAAGAGGCAAAACCGTAGTTCTCCTGAGAAAAACTTTGTTAGCAGTAAAATTTAGTGCCCTATTCAACATATGAAAGAGAAAGCAAAAGACAGCGTTCTTTTTCAAGATGCTTAACGGAATCTACTTAAGTTTTCAGTTTTGTTAGAAGAAAGAGTCCGCCCAGCACAAGCTGCTTTCTGCAATGTTCTCTGAGTGGGAGAAGGCTGGAGAGTGCAGGCCTAGCAAGTATTTGAATGCCCTGGTTTTCAAAGGGAAGTTTGCAGAGCAGGGAATGAAGGTACTATTGGCTTTCAAAGCCAAACAGAGAGATTGTCTGCTTTCAGCTAGAGGACAGCAGGAGAGGTTCAGTTTCGCTGACTAAACCTTGTGTGCTTAACACGAGCATGTAGCTTCTTCGCTGCCTGAAAGAGAAAGCAAGAGGTTGTTGATCTCAGTCTGGAGATGAACGGAGCACGATTCACTTTCTGTGTTTGAAAGTCCCTTTGTGTTACATGCCTAAGAAAGTTGCCTGTGCATTGTGTAACTGGATAAAGACTATTACACTTGTCCCTTTCAACTAGTTGAAGCCGTTCAGTCTTTCCAGCCTTCCGGGAGGCATTCTGTGCTGCGTAGCTTAGAATAGAGCTACACAGACGCTATCGCTAAAGCAGACGAGAAACCGCGTTTCTCCCGTTCTGGAACGAGAAGGAGGCAAAACCATAGTTCTCCTGAGTATAAACTTTCTTAGCAATAAATTTAACTGCCCTATTCAGCATATGAAAGAGAAAGAAAAAACAGCGTTCTCCGTCAAGCTGCTTAACTGAATCTACTTAAGTTTACAGTTTTGTTAGAAGAAAGACTCTCCCCAGCACAAGCTGCTTTCTCCAATGTTCTCTGAGAGGGAGAAGGCTGGAGACTGCAGGCCTAGCAAGTATTTGAATCCGCTGGTTTTCAAAGGGAAGTTTGCATAGCAGGGAGTGAAGGTACTACTGGCTTTCAAAGCCAAACAGGGAGATTGTCTGCCTTCAGCTAGATGACAGCAAAAGAGGTTCAGTTTCGCTGAATGAAGCTTGTGTGCTTAACACGAGCATGTAGCTTCTTCGCTGCCTGAAAGAGAAAGCAAGAGCTTTTTGCTCTCAGTCTGGAGATGAACGGAGCACGATTCACTTTCTGTGTTTGAAAGTCCCTTTGTGTTACATGTGTAAGAAAGCTGCCTGTGCATTGTCTACCTGGATAAAGCCTATTACTTTTCTCCCTTTCAACTAGTTGAAGCCGTTCAGGCTTTCCTGCATTCCGGGAGGCATTCTCTGCTGCGTAGCTTAGAATAGAGCTTCACAGACGCTATCGCTAAAGCAGAAGAGAAACCGCGTTTCTCCCGTTCTGGAACGAGAAAGAGGCAAAACCGTAGTTCTCCTGAGTAAAAACTTTGTTAGCAATAAATTTAACTGCCCTTTTCAGCATATGAAAGAGAAAGAAAAAACAGCGTTCTCCTTCAAGCTGCTTAACTGAATCTACTTAAGTTTACAGTTTTGTTAGAAGAAAGACTCTCCCCAGCACAAGCTGCTTTCTGCAATGTTCTCTGAGTGGGAGAAGGCTGGAGAGTGCAGGCCTAGCAAGTATTTGAATCCCCTGGTTTTCAAAGGGATGTTTGCATAGCAGGGAATGAAGGTACTAGTGGCTTTTAAAGCCAAACAGGGAGATTGTCTGCCTTCAGCTAGAGGACAGCAAAAGAGGTTCAGTTTCGCTGACTGAAGCTTGTGTGCTTAACACGAACATGTAGCTTCTTCGCTGCCTGAAAGAGAAAGCAAGAGGTTGTTGCTCTCAGTCTGGAGATGAACGGAGCACGATTCACTTTCTGTGTTTGAAAGTCCCTTTGTGTTACATGCCTAAGAAAGTTGCCAGTGCATTGTCTACCTGGATAAAGCGTATGACTTTTCTCCCTTTCAACCCGTTGAAGCCGTTCAGGCTTTCCAGCATTCCAGGAGGCATTCTGTGCTGCGTAGATGAGAAAAGTTCTTTACAGACGGTATCGCTAAAGCAGAAGAGAAACCGCGTTTCTCCCATTCTGGAACGCGAAGGAGGGAAAACCATAGTTCTCCTGAGAAAAACTTTGTTAGCAGTAAAATTTAGTGCCCTATTCAACATATGAAAGATTAAGCAAAAGACAGCGTTCTTTTTCAAGATGCTTAACGGAATCTACTTAAGTTTTCAGTTTTGTTAGAAGAAAGAGTCCGCCCAGCACAAGCTGCTTTCTGCAATGTTCTCTGAGTGGGAGAAGGCTGGAGAGTGCAGGCCTAGCAAGTATTTGAATGCCCTGGTTTTCAAAGGGAAGTTTGCAGAGCCGGGAATGAAGGTACTATTGGCTTTCAAAGCCAAACAGGGAGATTGTCTGCCTTCAGCTAGAGGACAGCAAAAGAGGTTCAGTTTTGCTGACTAATGCTTGTGTGCTTAACAGGAGGATGTAGCTTCTTCCCTGCCTGAAAGAGAAAGCAAGAGGTTGTTGCTCTCAGTCTGGAGATGAACGGAGCACGATTCACTTTCTGTGTTTGAAAGTCCCTTTGTGTTACATGTGTAAGAAAGCTGCCTGTGCATTGTCTACCTGGATAAAGCCTACTACTTTTCTCCCTTTCAACTAGTTGAAGCCGTTCAGGCTTTCCTGCATTCCGGGAGGCATTCTGTGCTGCGTAGCTTAGAATAGAGCTACACAGACGCTATCGCTAAAGCAGAAGATAAACCGCGTTTCTCCCGTTCAGGAACGAGAAGGAGGCAAAACCATAGTTCTCCTGAGTATAAACTTTCTTAGCAATAAATTTAACTGCCCTATTCAGCATATGAAAGAGAAAGAAAAAACAGCGTTCTCCTTCAAGCTGCTTAACTGAATCTACTTAAGTTTAGAGTTTTGTTAGAAGAAAGACTCTCCCCAGCACAAGCTGCTTTCTCCAATGTTCTCTGAGAGGGAGAAGGCTGGAGACTGCAGGCCTAGCAAGTATTTGAATCCGCTGGTTTTCAAAGGGAAGTTTGCATAGCAGGGAGTGAAGGTACTACTGGCTTTCAAAGCCAAACAGGGAGATTGTCTGCCTTCAGCTAGAGGACAGCAAAAGAGGTTCAGTTTCGCTGACTGAAGCTTGTGTGCTTAACACGAGCATGTAGCTTCTTCGCTGCCTGAAAGAGAAAGCAAGAGGTTGTTGCTCTCAGTCTGGAGATGAACGGAGCACGATTCCCTTTCTGTGTTTGAAAGTCCCTTTGTGTTACATGTGTAAGAAAGCTGCCTGTGCATTGTCTACCTGGATAAAGCCTATTACTTTTCTCCCTTTCAACTAGTTGAAGCCGTTCAGGCTTTCCTGCATTCCGGGAGGCATTCTGTGCTGCGTAGCTTAGAATAGAGCTTCACAGACGCTATCGCTAAAGCAGAAGTGAAACCGCGTTTCTCCCGTTCTGGAACGAGAAAGAGGCAAAACCGTAGTTCTCCTGAGAAAAACTTTGTTAGCAGTAAAATTTAGTGCCCTATTCAACATATGAAAGAGAAAGCAAAAGACAGCGTTCTTTTTCAAGATGCTTAACGGAATCTACTTAAGTTTTCAGTTTTGTTAGAAGAAAGAGTCCGCCCAGCACAAGCTGCTTTCTGCAATGTTCTCTGAGTGGGAGAAGGCTGGAGAGTGCAGGCCTAGCAAGTATTTGAATGCCCTGGTTTTCAAAGGGAAGTTTGCAGAGCCGGGAATGAAGGTACTATTGGCTTTCAAAGCCAAACAGAGAGATTGTCTGCTTTCAGCTAGAGGACAGCAGGAGAGGTTCAGTTTCGCTGACTAAACCTTGTGTGCTTAACACGAGCATGTAGCTTCTTCGCTGCCTGAAAGAGAAAGCAAGAGGTTGTTGATCTCAGTCTGGAGATGAACGGAGCACGATTCACTTTCTGTGTTTGAAAGTCCCTTTGTGTTACATGCCTAAGAAAGTTGCCTGTGCATTGTGTAACTGGATAAAGACTATTACACTTGTCCCTTTCAACTAGTTGAAGCCGTTCAGTCTTTCCAGCCTTCCGGGAGGCATTCTGTGCTGCGTAGCTTAGAATAGAGCTACACAGACGCTATCGCTAAAGCAGACGAGAAACCGCGTTTCTCCCGTTCTGGAACGAGAAGGAGGCAAAACCATAGTTCTCCTGAGTATAAACTTTCTTAGCAATAAATTTAACTGCCCTATTCAGCATATGAAAGAGAAAGAAAAAACAGCGTTCTCCGTCAAGCTGCTTAACTGAATCTACTTAAGTTTACAGTTTTGTTAGAAGAAAGACTCTCCCCAGCACAAGCTGCTTTCTCCAATGTTCTCTGAGAGGGAGAAGGCTGGAGACTGCAGGCCTAGCAAGTATTTGAATCCGCTGGTTTTCAAAGGGAAGTTTGCATAGCAGGGAGTGAAGGTACTACTGGCTTTCAAAGCCAAACAGGGAGATTGTCTGCCTTCAGCTAGATGACAGCAAAAGAGGTTCAGTTTCGCTGAATGAAGCTTGTGTGCTTAACACGAGCATGTAGCTTCTTCGCTGCCTGAAAGAGAAAGCAAGAGCTTTTTGCTCTCAGTCTGGAGATGAACGGAGCACGATTCACTTTCTGTGTTTGAAAGTCCCTTTGTGTTACATGTGTAAGAAAGCTGCCTGTGCATTGTCTACCTGGATAAAGCCTATTACTTTTCTCCCTTTCAACTAGTTGAAGCCGTTCAGGCTTTCCTGCATTCCGGGAGGCATTCTCTGCTGCGTAGCTTAGAATAGAGCTTCACAGACGCTATCGCTAAAGCAGAAGAGAAACCGCGTTTCTCCCGTTCTGGAACGAGAAAGAGGCAAAACCGTAGTTCTCCTGAGTAAAAACTTTGTTAGCAATAAATTTAACTGCCCTTTTCAGCATATGAAAGAGAAAGAAAAAACAGCGTTCTCCTTCAAGCTGCTTAACTGAATCTACTTAAGTTTACAGTTTTGTTAGAAGAAAGACTCTCCCCAGCACAAGCTGCTTTCTGCAATGTTCTCTGAGTGGGAGAAGGCTGGAGAGTGCAGGCCTAGCAAGTATTTGAATCCCCTGGTTTTCAAAGGGATGTTTGCATAGCAGGGAATGAAGGTACTAGTGGCTTTTAAAGCCAAACAGGGAGATTGTCTGCCTTCAGCTAGAGGACAGCAAAAGAGGTTCAGTTTCGCTGACTGAAGCTTGTGTGCTTAACACGAACATGTAGCTTCTTCGCTGCCTGAAAGAGAAAGCAAGAGGTTGTTGCTCTCAGTCTGGAGATGAACGGAGCACGATTCACTTTCTGTGTTTGAAAGTCCCTTTGTGTTACATGCCTAAGAAAGTTGCCAGTGCATTGTCTACCTGGATAAAGCGTATGACTTTTCTCCCTTTCAACCCGTTGAAGCCGTTCAGGCTTTCCAGCATTCCAGGAGGCATTCTGTGCTGCGTAGATGAGAAAAGTTCTTTACAGACGGTATCGCTAAAGCAGAAGAGAAACCGCGTTTCTCCCATTCTGGAACGCGAAGGAGGGAAAACCATAGTTCTCCTGAGAAAAACTTTGTTAGCAGTAAAATTTAGTGCCCTATTCAACATATGAAAGATTAAGCAAAAGACAGCGTTCTTTTTCAAGATGCTTAACGGAATCTACTTAAGTTTTCAGTTTTGTTAGAAGAAAGAGTCCGCCCAGCACAAGCTGCTTTCTGCAATGTTCTCTGAGTGGGAGAAGGCTGGAGAGTGCAGGCCTAGCAAGTATTTGAATGCCCTGGTTTTCAAAGGGAAGTTTGCAGAGCCGGGAATGAAGGTACTATTGGCTTTCAAAGCCAAACAGGGAGATTGTCTGCCTTCAGCTAGAGGACAGCAAAAGAGGTTCAGTTTTGCTGACTAATGCTTGTGTGCTTAACAGGAGGATGTAGCTTCTTCCCTGCCTGAAAGAGAAAGCAAGAGGTTGTTGCTCTCAGTCTGGAGATGAACGGAGCACGATTCACTTTCTGTGTTTGAAAGTCCCTTTGTGTTACATGTGTAAGAAAGCTGCCTGTGCATTGTCTACCTGGATAAAGCCTACTACTTTTCTCCCTTTCAACTAGTTGAAGCCGTTCAGGCTTTCCTGCATTCCGGGAGGCATTCTGTGCTGCGTAGCTTAGAATAGAGCTACACAGACGCTATCGCTAAAGCAGAAGAGAAACCGAGTTTCTCCCGTTCTGGAACGAGAAGGAGGCAAAACCATAGTTCTCCTGAGTAAAAACTTTGTTAGCAATAAATTTAACTGCCCTATTCAGCATATGAAAGAGAAAGAAAAAACAGCGTTCTCCTTCAAGCTGCTTAACTGAATCTACTTAAGTTTAGAGTTTTGTTAGAAGAAAGACTCTCCCCAGCACAAGCTGCTTTCTCCAATGTTCTCTGAGAGGGAGAAGGCTGGAGACTGCAGGCCTAGCAAGTATTTGAATCCGCTGGTTTTCAAAGGGAAGTTTGCATAGCAGGGAGTGAAGGTACTACTGGCTTTCAAAGCCAAACAGGGAGATTGTCTGCCTTCAGCTAGAGGACAGCAAAAGAGGTTCAGTTTCGCTGACTGAAGCTTGTGTGCTTAACACGAGCATGTAACTTCTTCGCTGCCTGAAAGAGAAAGCAAGAGGTTGTTGCTCTCAGTCTGGAGATGAACGGAGCACGATTCCCTTTCTGTGTTTGAAAGTCCCTTTGTGTTACATGTGTAAGAAAGCTGCCTGTGCATTGTCTACCTGGATAAAGCCTATTACTTTTCTCCCTTTCAACTACTTGAAGCCGTTCAGGCTTTCCTGCATTCCGGGAGGCATTCTGTGCTGCGTAGCTTAGAATAGAGCTTCACAGACGCTATCGCTAAAGCAGAAGTGAAACCGCGTTTCTCCCGTTCTGGAACGAGAAAGAGGCAAAACCGTAGTTCTCCTGAGAAAAACTTTGTTAGCAGTAAAATTTAGTGCCCTATTCAACATATGAAAGAGAAAGCAAAAGACAGCGTTCTTTTTCAAGATGCTTAACGGAATCTACTTAAGTTTTCAGTTTTGTTAGAAGAAAGAGTCCGCCCAGCACAAGCTGCTTTCTGCAATGTTCTCTGAGTGGGAGAAGGCTGGAGAGTGCAGGCCTAGCAAGTATTTGAATGCCCTGGTTTTCAAAGGGAAGTTTGCAGAGCAGGGAATGAAGGTACTATTGGCTTTCAAAGCCAAACAGAGAGATTGTCTGCTTTCAGCTAGAGGACAGCAGGAGAGGTTCAGTTTCGCTGACTAAACCTTGTGTGCTTAACACGAGCATGTAGCTTCTTCGCTGCCTGAAAGAGAAAGCAAGAGGTTGTTGATCTCAGTCTGGAGATGAACGGAGCACGATTCACTTTCTGTGTTTGAAAGTCCCTTTGTGTTACATGCCTAAGAAAGTTGCCTGTGCATTGTGTAACTGGATAAAGACTATTACACTTGTCCCTTTCAACTAGTTGAAGCCGTTCAGTCTTTCCAGCCTTCCGGGAGGCATTCTGTGCTGCGTAGCTTAGAATAGAGCTACACAGACGCTATCGCTAAAGCAGACGAGAAACCGCGTTTCTCCCGTTCTGGAACGAGAAGGAGGCAAAACCATAGTTCTCCTGAGTATAAACTTTCTTAGCAATAAATTTAACTGCCCTATTCAGCATATGAAAGAGAAAGAAAAAACAGCGTTCTCCGTCAAGCTGCTTAACTGAATCTACTTAAGTTTACAGTTTTGTTAGAAGAAAGACTCTCCCCAGCACAAGCTGCTTTCTCCAATGTTCTCTGAGAGGGAGAAGGCTGGAGACTGCAGGCCTAGCAAGTATTTGAATCCGCTGGTTTTCAAAGGGAAGTTTGCATAGCAGGGAGTGAAGGTACTACTGGCTTTCAAAGCCAAACAGGGAGATTGTCTGCCTTCAGCTAGATGACAGCAAAAGAGGTTCAGTTTCGCTGAATGAAGCTTGTGTGCTTAACACGAGCATGTAGCTTCTTCGCTGCCTGAAAGAGAAAGCAAGAGCTTTTTGCTCTCAGTCTGGAGATGAACGGAGCACGATTCACTTTCTGTGTTTGAAAGTCCCTTTGTGTTACATGTGTAAGAAAGCTGCCTGTGCATTGTCTACCTGGATAAAGCCTATTACTTTTCTCCCTTTCAACTAGTTGAAGCCGTTCAGGCTTTCCTGCATTCCGGGAGGCATTCTCTGCTGCGTAGCTTAGAATAGAGCTTCACAGACGCTATCGCTAAAGCAGAAGAGAAACCGCGTTTCTCCCGTTCTGGAACGAGAAAGAGGCAAAACCGTAGTTCTCCTGAGTAAAAACTTTGTTAGCAATAAATTTAACTGCCCTTTTCAGCATATGAAAGAGAAAGAAAAAACAGCGTTCTCCTTCAAGCTGCTTAACTGAATCTACTTAAGTTTACAGTTTTGTTAGAAGAAAGACTCTCCCCAGCACAAGCTGCTTTCTGCAATGTTCTCTGAGTGGGAGAAGGCTGGAGAGTGCAGGCCTAGCAAGTATTTGAATCCCCTGGTTTTCAAAGGGATGTTTGCATAGCAGGGAATGAAGGTACTAGTGGCTTTTAAAGCCAAACAGGGAGATTGTCTGCCTTCAGCTAGAGGACAGCAAAAGAGGTTCAGTTTCGCTGACTGAAGCTTGTGTGCTTAACACGAACATGTAGCTTCTTCGCTGCCTGAAAGAGAAAGCAAGAGGTTGTTGCTCTCAGTCTGGAGATGAACGGAGCACGATTCACTTTCTGTGTTTGAAAGTCCCTTTGTGTTACATGCCTAAGAAAGTTGCCAGTGCATTGTCTACCTGGATAAAGCGTATGACTTTTCTCCCTTTCAACCCGTTGAAGCCGTTCAGGCTTTCCAGCATTCCAGGAGGCATTCTGTGCTGCGTAGATGAGAAAAGTTCTTTACAGACGGTATCGCTAAAGCAGAAGAGAAACCGCGTTTCTCCCATTCTGGAACGCGAAGGAGGGAAAACCATAGTTCTCCTGAGAAAAACTTTGTTAGCAGTAAAATTTAGTGCCCTATTCAACATATGAAAGATTAAGCAAAAGACAGCGTTCTTTTTCAAGATGCTTAACGGAATCTACTTAAGTTTTCAGTTTTGTTAGAAGAAAGAGTCCGCCCAGCACAAGCTGCTTTCTGCAATGTTCTCTGAGTGGGAGAAGGCTGGAGAGTGCAGGCCTAGCAAGTATTTGAATGCCCTGGTTTTCAAAGGGAAGTTTGCAGAGCCGGGAATGAAGGTACTATTGGCTTTCAAAGCCAAACAGGGAGATTGTCTGCCTTCAGCTAGAGGACAGCAAAAGAGGTTCAGTTTTGCTGACTAATGCTTGTGTGCTTAACAGGAGGATGTAGCTTCTTCCCTGCCTGAAAGAGAAAGCAAGAGGTTGTTGCTCTCAGTCTGGAGATGAACGGAGCACGATTCACTTTCTGTGTTTGAAAGTCCCTTTGTGTTACATGTGTAAGAAAGCTGCCTGTGCATTGTCTACCTGGATAAAGCCTACTACTTTTCTCCCTTTCAACTAGTTGAAGCCGTTCAGGCTTTCCTGCATTCCGGGAGGCATTCTGTGCTGCGTAGCTTAGAATAGAGCTACACAGACGCTATCGCTAAAGCAGAAGATAAACCGCGTTTCTCCCGTTCAGGAATGAGAAGGAGGCAAAACCATAGTTCTCCTGAGTATAAACTTTCTTAGCAATAAATTTAACTGCCCTATTCAGCATATGAAAGAGAAAGAAAAAACAGCGTTCTCCTTCAAGCTGCTTAACTGAATCTACTTAAGTTTACAGTTTTGTTAGAAGAAAGACTCTCCCCAGCACAAGCTGCTTTCTCCAATGTTCTCTGAGAGGGAGAAGGCTGGAGACTGCAGGCCTAGCAAGTATTTGAATCCGCTGGTTTTCAAAGGGAAGTTTGCATAGCAGGGAGTGAAGGTACTACTGGCTTTCAAAGCCAAACAGGGAGATTGTCTGCCTTCAGCTAGAGGACAGCAAAAGAGGTTCAGTTTCGCTGACTGAAGCTTGTGTGCTTAACACGAGCATGTAGCTTCTTCGCTGCCTGAAAGAGAAAGCAAGAGGTTGTTGCTCTCAGTCTGGAGATGAACGGAGCACGATTCCCTTTCTGTGTTTGAAAGTCCCTTTGTGTTACATGTGTAAGAAAGCTGCCTGTGCATTGTCTACCTGGATAAAGCCTATTACTTTTCTCCCTTTCAACTAGTTGAAGCCGTTCAGGCTTTCCTGCATTCCGGGAGGCATTCTGTGCTGCGTAGCTTAGAATAGAGCTTCACAGACGCTATCGCTAAAGCAGAAGTGAAACCGCGTTTCTCCCGTTCTGGAACGAGAAAGAGGCAAAACCGTAGTTCTCCTGAGAAAAACTTTGTTAGCAGTAAAATTTAGTGCCCTATTCAACATATGAAAGAGAAAGCAAAAGACAGCGTTCTTTTTCAAGATGCTTAACGGAATCTACTTAAGTTTTCAGTTTTGTTAGAAGAAAGAGTCCGCCCAGCACAAGCTGCTTTCTGCAATGTTCTCTGAGTGGGAGAAGGCTGGAGAGTGCAGGCCTAGCAAGTATTTGAATGCCCTGGTTTTCAAAGGGAAGTTTGCAGAGCAGGGAATGAAGGTACTATTGGCTTTCAAAGCCAAACAGAGAGATTGTCTGCTTTCAGCTAGAGGACAGCAGGAGAGGTTCAGTTTCGCTGACTAAACCTTGTGTGCTTAACACGAGCATGTAGCTTCTTCGCTGCCTGAAAGAGAAAGCAAGAGGTTGTTGATCTCAGTCTGGAGATGAACGGAGCACGATTCACTTTCTGTGTTTGAAAGTCCCTTTGTGTTACATGCCTAAGAAAGTTGCCTGTGCATTGTGTAACTGGATAAAGACTATTACACTTGTCCCTTTCAACTAGTTGAAGCCGTTCAGTCTTTCCAGCCTTCCGGGAGGCATTCTGTGCTGCGTAGCTTAGAATAGAGCTACACAGACGCTATCGCTAAAGCAGACGAGAAACCGCGTTTCTCCCGTTCTGGAACGAGAAGGAGGCAAAACCATAGTTCTCCTGAGTATAAACTTTCTTAGCAATAAATTTAACTGCCCTATTCAGCATATGAAAGAGAAAGAAAAAACAGCGTTCTCCGTCAAGCTGCTTAACTGAATCTACTTAAGTTTACAGTTTTGTTAGAAGAAAGACTCTCCCCAGCACAAGCTGCTTTCTCCAATGTTCTCTGAGAGGGAGAAGGCTGGAGACTGCAGGCCTAGCAAGTATTTGAATCCGCTGGTTTTCAAAGGGAAGTTTGCATAGCAGGGAGTGAAGGTACTACTGGCTTTCAAAGCCAAACAGGGAGATTGTCTGCCTTCAGCTAGATGACAGCAAAAGAGGTTCAGTTTCGCTGAATGAAGCTTGTGTGCTTAACACGAGCATGTAGCTTCTTCGCTGCCTGAAAGAGAAAGCAAGAGCTTTTTGCTCTCAGTCTGGAGATGAACGGAGCACGATTCACTTTCTGTGTTTGAAAGTCCCTTTGTGTTACATGTGTAAGAAAGCTGCCTGTGCATTGTCTACCTGGATAAAGCCTATTACTTTTCTCCCTTTCAACTAGTTGAAGCCGTTCAGGCTTTCCTGCATTCCGGGAGGCATTCTCTGCTGCGTAGCTTAGAATAGAGCTTCACAGACGCTATCGCTAAAGCAGAAGAGAAACCGCGTTTCTCCCGTTCTGGAACGAGAAAGAGGCAAAACCGTAGTTCTCCTGAGTAAAAACTTTGTTAGCAATAAATTTAACTGCCCTTTTCAGCATATGAAAGAGAAAGAAAAAACAGCGTTCTCCTTCAAGCTGCTTAACTGAATCTACTTAAGTTTACAGTTTTGTTAGAAGAAAGACTCTCCCCAGCACAAGCTGCTTTCTGCAATGTTCTCTGAGTGGGAGAAGGCTGGAGAGTGCAGGCCTAGCAAGTATTTGAATCCCCTGGTTTTCAAAGGGATGTTTGCATAGCAGGGAATGAAGGTACTAGTGGCTTTTAAAGCCAAACAGGGAGATTGTCTGCCTTCAGCTAGAGGACAGCAAAAGAGGTTCAGTTTCGCTGACTGAAGCTTGTGTGCTTAACACGAACATGTAGCTTCTTCGCTGCCTGAAAGAGAAAGCAAGAGGTTGTTGCTCTCAGTCTGGAGATGAACGGAGCACGATTCACTTTCTGTGTTTGAAAGTCCCTTTGTGTTACATGCCTAAGAAAGTTGCCAGTGCATTGTCTACCTGGATAAAGCGTATGACTTTTCTCCCTTTCAACCCGTTGAAGCCGTTCAGGCTTTCCAGCATTCCAGGAGGCATTCTGTGCTGCGTAGATGAGAAAAGTTCTTTACAGACGGTATCGCTAAAGCAGAAGAGAAACCGCGTTTCTCCCATTCTGGAACGCGAAGGAGGGAAAACCATAGTTCTCCTGAGAAAAACTTTGTTAGCAGTAAAATTTAGTGCCCTATTCAACATATGAAAGATTAAGCAAAAGACAGCGTTCTTTTTCAAGATGCTTAACGGAATCTACTTAAGTTTTCAGTTTTGTTAGAAGAAAGAGTCCGCCCAGCACAAGCTGCTTTCTGCAATGTTCTCTGAGTGGGAGAAGGCTGGAGAGTGCAGGCCTAGCAAGTATTTGAATGCCCTGGTTTTCAAAGGGAAGTTTGCAGAGCCGGGAATGAAGGTACTATTGGCTTTCAAAGCCAAACAGGGAGATTGTCTGCCTTCAGCTAGAGGACAGCAAAAGAGGTTCAGTTTTGCTGACTAATGCTTGTGTGCTTAACAGGAGGATGTAGCTTCTTCCCTGCCTGAAAGAGAAAGCAAGAGGTTGTTGCTCTCAGTCTGGAGATGAACGGAGCACGATTCACTTTCTGTGTTTGAAAGTCCCTTTGTGTTACATGTGTAAGAAAGCTGCCTGTGCATTGTCTACCTGGATAAAGCCTACTACTTTTCTCCCTTTCAACTAGTTGAAGCCGTTCAGGCTTTCCTGCATTCCGGGAGGCATTCTGTGCTGCGTAGCTTAGAATAGAGCTACACAGACGCTATCGCTAAAGCAGAAGAGAAACCGAGTTTCTCCCGTTCTGGAACGAGAAGGAGGCAAAACCATAGTTCTCCTGAGTAAAAACTTTGTTAGCAATAAATTTAACTGCCCTATTCAGCATATGAAAGAGAAAGAAAAAACAGCGTTCTCCTTCAAGCTGCTTAACTGAATCTACTTAAGTTTAGAGTTTTGTTAGAAGAAAGACTCTCCCCAGCACAAGCTGCTTTCTCCAATGTTCTCTGAGAGGGAGAAGGCTGGAGACTGCAGGCCTAGCAAGTATTTGAATCCGCTGGTTTTCAAAGGGAAGTTTGCATAGCAGGGAGTGAAGGTACTACTGGCTTTCAAAGCCAAACAGGGAGATTGTCTGCCTTCAGCTAGAGGACAGCAAAAGAGGTTCAGTTTCGCTGACTGAAGCTTGTGTGCTTAACACGAGCATGTAACTTCTTCGCTGCCTGAAAGAGAAAGCAAGAGGTTGTTGCTCTCAGTCTGGAGATGAACGGAGCACGATTCCCTTTCTGTGTTTGAAAGTCCCTTTGTGTTACATGTGTAAGAAAGCTGCCTGTGCATTGTCTACCTGGATAAAGCCTATTACTTTTCTCCCTTTCAACTAGTTGAAGCCGTTCAGGCTTTCCTGCATTCCGGGAGGCATTCTGTGCTGCGTAGCTTAGAATAGAGCTTCACAGACGCTATCGCTAAAGCAGAAGTGAAACCGCGTTTCTCCCGTTCTGGAACGAGAAAGAGGCAAAACCGTAGTTCTCCTGAGAAAAACTTTGTTAGCAGTAAAATTTAGTGCCCTATTCAACATATGAAAGAGAAAGCAAAAGACAGCGTTCTTTTTCAAGATGCTTAACGGAATCTACTTAAGTTTTCAGTTTTGTTAGAAGAAAGAGTCCGCCCAGCACAAGCTGCTTTCTGCAATGTTCTCTGAGTGGGAGAAGGCTGGAGAGTGCAGGCCTAGCAAGTATTTGAATGCCCTGGTTTTCAAAGGGAAGTTTGCAGAGCCGGGAATGAAGGTACTATTGGCTTTCAAAGCCAAACAGAGAGATTGTCTGCTTTCAGCTAGAGGACAGCAGGAGAGGTTCAGTTTCGCTGACTAAACCTTGTGTGCTTAACACGAGCATGTAGCTTCTTCGCTGCCTGAAAGAGAAAGCAAGAGGTTGTTGATCTCAGTCTGGAGATGAACGGAGCACGATTCACTTTCTGTGTTTGAAAGTCCCTTTGTGTTACATGCCTAAGAAAGTTGCCTGTGCATTGTGTAACTGGATAAAGACTATTACACTTGTCCCTTTCAACTAGTTGAAGCCGTTCAGTCTTTCCAGCCTTCCGGGAGGCATTCTGTGCTGCGTAGCTTAGAATAGAGCTACACAGACGCTATCGCTAAAGCAGACGAGAAACCGCGTTTCTCCCGTTCTGGAACGAGAAGGAGGCAAAACCATAGTTCTCCTGAGTATAAACTTTCTTAGCAATAAATTTAACTGCCCTATTCAGCATATGAAAGAGAAAGAAAAAACAGCGTTCTCCGTCAAGCTGCTTAACTGAATCTACTTAAGTTTACAGTTTTGTTAGAAGAAAGACTCTCCCCAGCACAAGCTGCTTTCTCCAATGTTCTCTGAGAGGGAGAAGGCTGGAGACTGCAGGCCTAGCAAGTATTTGAATCCGCTGGTTTTCAAAGGGAAGTTTGCATAGCAGGGAGTGAAGGTACTACTGGCTTTCAAAGCCAAACAGGGAGATTGTCTGCCTTCAGCTAGATGACAGCAAAAGAGGTTCAGTTTCGCTGAATGAAGCTTGTGTGCTTAACACGAGCATGTAGCTTCTTCGCTGCCTGAAAGAGAAAGCAAGAGCTTTTTGCTCTCAGTCTGGAGATGAACGGAGCACGATTCACTTTCTGTGTTTGAAAGTCCCTTTGTGTTACATGTGTAAGAAAGCTGCCTGTGCATTGTCTACCTGGATAAAGCCTATTACTTTTCTCCCTTTCAACTAGTTGAAGCCGTTCAGGCTTTCCTGCATTCCGGGAGGCATTCTCTGCTGCGTAGCTTAGAATAGAGCTTCACAGACGCTATCGCTAAAGCAGAAGAGAAACCGCGTTTCTCCCGTTCTGGAACGAGAAAGAGGCAAAACCGTAGTTCTCCTGAGTAAAAACTTTGTTAGCAATAAATTTAACTGCCCTTTTCAGCATATGAAAGAGAAAGAAAAAACAGCGTTCTCCTTCAAGCTGCTTAACTGAATCTACTTAAGTTTACAGTTTTGTTAGAAGAAAGACTCTCCCCAGCACAAGCTGCTTTCTGCAATGTTCTCTGAGTGGGAGAAGGCTGGAGAGTGCAGGCCTAGCAAGTATTTGAATCCCCTGGTTTTCAAAGGGATGTTTGCATAGCAGGGAATGAAGGTACTAGTGGCTTTTAAAGCCAAACAGGGAGATTGTCTGCCTTCAGCTAGAGGACAGCAAAAGAGGTTCAGTTTCGCTGACTGAAGCTTGTGTGCTTAACACGAACATGTAGCTTCTTCGCTGCCTGAAAGAGAAAGCAAGAGGTTGTTGCTCTCAGTCTGGAGATGAACGGAGCACGATTCACTTTCTGTGTTTGAAAGTCCCTTTGTGTTACATGCCTAAGAAAGTTGCCAGTGCATTGTCTACCTGGATAAAGCGTATGACTTTTCTCCCTTTCAACCCGTTGAAGCCGTTCAGGCTTTCCAGCATTCCAGGAGGCATTCTGTGCTGCGTAGATGAGAAAAGTTCTTTACAGACGGTATCGCTAAAGCAGAAGAGAAACCGCGTTTCTCCCATTCTGGAACGCGAAGGAGGGAAAACCATAGTTCTCCTGAGAAAAACTTTGTTAGCAGTAAAATTTAGTGCCCTATTCAACATATGAAAGATTAAGCAAAAGACAGCGTTCTTTTTCAAGATGCTTAACGGAATCTACTTAAGTTTTCAGTTTTGTTAGAAGAAAGAGTCTGCCCAGCACAAGCTGCTTTCTGCAATGTTCTCTGAGTGGGAGAAGGCTGGAGAGTGCAGGCCTAGCAAGTATTTGAATGCCCTGGTTTTCAAAGGGAAGTTTGCAGAGCCGGGAATGAAGGTACTATTGGCTTTCAAAGCCAAACAGGGAGATTGTCTGCCTTCAGCTAGAGGACAGCAAAAGAGGTTCAGTTTTGCTGACTAATGCTTGTGTGCTTAACAGGAGGATGTAGCTTCTTCCCTGCCTGAAAGAGAAAGCAAGAGGTTGTTGCTCTCAGTCTGGAGATGAACGGAGCACGATTCACTTTCTGTGTTTGAAAGTCCCTTTGTGTTACATGTGTAAGAAAGCTGCCTGTGCATTGTCTACCTGGATAAAGCCTACTACTTTTCTCCCTTTCAACTAGTTGAAGCCGTTCAGGCTTTCCTGCATTCCGGGAGGCATTCTGTGCTGCGTAGCTTAGAATAGAGCTACACAGACGCTATCGCTAAAGCAGAAGATAAACCGCGTTTCTCCCGTTCAGGAATGAGAAGGAGGCAAAACCATAGTTCTCCTGAGTATAAACTTTCTTAGCAATAAATTTAACTGCCCTATTCAGCATATGAAAGAGAAAGAAAAAACAGCGTTCTCCTTCAAGCTGCTTAACTGAATCTACTTAAGTTTACAGTTTTGTTAGAAGAAAGACTCTCCCCAGCACAAGCTGCTTTCTCCAATGTTCTCTGAGAGGGAGAAGGCTGGAGACTGCAGGCCTAGCAAGTATTTGAATCCGCTGGTTTTCAAAGGGAAGTTTGCATAGCAGGGAGTGAAGGTACTACTGGCTTTCAAAGCCAAACAGGGAGATTGTCTGCCTTCAGCTAGAGGACAGCAAAAGAGGTTCAGTT
>JASCZL010000090.1:0-21417 GCA_030035585.1 Dugong dugon
CTGAGAACCCAGATGTAAACCCAACCATCTATGAGTAACTGATATTTGACAAAGGCCCAAAGTCTGTTAAATGGGCAAAAGTCAGTGTCTTTAACAAATCCTGCTGGCAAAACTGGATATCCATCTGCAAACAAATAATGAAATGGGACCTATACCTCACACCATGCACATAAACTAACTCAAAATGGATCAAAGCCCTAAATATAAAATCTAAAACAGTAAAGATCACAGACGAAAAGATAGGGACAACACTAGGGGCCCTAATACATGGTGTAAATAGTATACAAACCATTCCTAACAATGTACAGAAAATACAAGCATCAGACTAAAGAGTGAACTAAGAGATGTGATGTACAAACATCAGAAAATAAACTAGATAACGGGGAGCTCCTAAAAATCAAACACTCATGCTCATCAAAAGAGTTCACCAAAAGAGTAAAAAGACAACCTACAGACTGGGAGAAAATGTATAGCTACCTCATATCTGACAAGGGTCTAATCTCTAAAATCGATAAGTTACTGCAACACCTCAACAACAAAAAGACAAATAATCCAATGAAGAAATTGGCAAAGGATACGAACAGGCACTTCACCAAAGAAGGCATTCAGGTGGCTAACGGACACATGAGGAAATGCTCGCGACGGTTAGCCCTTTGAGAAACGCAAATCAAAAGTGCATTGAGCTCCGCTGCTGGGCCGCTTCTCCCGTGGATGCTGCATCTGCCAGGGCGGAACAAGAAGCTGCTCTTCGTCTCTGCCCTCATCGTGGGCTTAGTCTCCTTCCTGCTGCTGCCAGGGCCCTCCATGGCCGATGAGAAGAAAGGGCCCCAAATCATCCTCAAGGTGTACTTTGACCTATGAATCTGAGATGACGATGTAGGCTGGATGGTCATCGGTCTCTTTGGAAAGACTATTCCAAAAACAGTGGACAATTTCGTGGTCTTAGCTACAGGAGACAAAGGATTTGGCTACAAGGACACCAACTTCCATCATGTGATCAAGGACTTCATGATCCAGGATGGAAACTTCACCCTAGGAGATGGCACTGGAGGAAAGAGCATCTGTGAGGCATGCTTTCCCAATCCCAACTTCAAACCGAAACACTACTTGCCTGGCTGGGTGAGCATGGCCAATGCAGGCAAAGACACCAGCGGCTCCCGATTCTTTATCACTACAGTCAAGACATCCTGGCTAGATGGCAAGCATGTGGTGTGTGGCAAAGTCGTAGAGGGCATGGATGTAGTACAAAAGGTGGAGAGCACCAAGACGGATGATCGGGACAAGTCCCTTAAGGATGCGACAATCGCAGACTGTGGCAAGACTGACGTTTAGAAGCCCATTGCCCTCTCCAAGAAGTAGGGCCCCAGGGACCTCTTCCCTTTGAGCGACCTTCTGTGTGGCCCTGCTGCCCTCACAGGGTGAAGGTGGCCAACCACAGGGCTCTGCACTGCACTGGCCCTGGTGCTGGCAGCTGACAGTGTGGACTCATGCCCCCACATTCCACAGGCCCAGTGTTGTAAGAAACTCCTGCCAACGCTGACCAATAAAAAAAGTGGGTTTAAAAAAAAAAGAAACTACAATGAGAGACCATCTCACCCTCACAACAGTGGCACTAATCCAAAACACACAAAATAACAAATGCCGGAGAGCTTGTGGGGAGACTGGAAATCTTAGGCACTGATGGTGGGAACGTAAAATAGTCCAACCACTTTGGAAGATGATATGGCGCTTCCTGAAAGAACTGCAAATAGAAATACCATATGATCCAGCAATCCCACTCGTAGGTGTAGACCTAGAGAAGTAAGAACTATCACACGAATAGACATATGTACACCCAAGTTCATTGCAGCACTATTCATAGTGAAAAAACAGATGGAAACAACCTAAACGCCCACCAGCAGATAATGGATAAACAAACTACGGTACATACACCCAATGGAGTACTATGCAACAATAAAGAACTATGATGAATCTATGAAACATCTCAGAACATGGATGAATCTGGAAGGAGTCACGCTGAGTGAAATAAGTCAGTCACAAAATGACAAATATTGAATGAGACTATTACTATAAGAACTAAGAAAAGGTTTACTCACAGAAGAAAGCATTCTTTGAGGGTTACGAAGGTGGGGAGGGAGAGGGAGGAGAAGTCACTAACTAGATAGTAGACAAGTGTCAACTTTGGTGAAGGGAAGGACAATACACAATATAGCGGAAGTCCGCACAACTGAACCAAAGGAAAAGCATAGACATTTCCTAGACACATCCAAACACTTAAGGGACCGAGTAGCTGGGGCTGGGGCCTGGGGACCATAGTCTCAGGGGGCATCCAGGTCAATTGGCATAACAAAGTTTATTAAGAAGATGTTCTACAGCCCATCTTGGTGAGTAGCATCTGGGGTCTTAAAAGTCTGTGAGCAGCCACCTAAGATGCATCTATTGGTCCCATCCAACCTGGAGCAAAAGAGAATGAAGAAAACCAAAGACACAAGAAAATACTAGCCCACAGGCCTCAAGGACCACGTGAATCAGAGACTCCACCAGCCTGAGACCGGAAGAACTACGTGGTGCCTGGCTACCAGCAACTACTCTCCTGACAGGGAACACAACAGAGAGTCCCAGACAGAACAGGAGAAAAATGTGGAAGAGAGTTCAAATTCATGTAAAAAGACTAGACTTACTGGTCTGACAGAGACTGGAGGAACCCCTGAAACTATGGCCCCCGGACGCTCTGTTAACCCAGAACTGAAACCGTTCCCAAAGCCCACTTTTCAAACAAACATTAGATGGGCCTAGAAAACAAAAAAATAACCCAGGTGAGGAACATGCTTCTTAGCTCCATCAAATATATGAGACCAAATGGGCAGCTCCTGTCCAAAAGCAGGACAAGAAGGCAGGAAGGAACAGGAACTGGTTGAATGGACACAGGGAACCCGGTGTGGAAAGGAGGAGGGTGCTGTCACATGTTGGGGATTGCAACCAATGTCATAAAACAATATGCATATAAATGTTTGAATGAGAAATTAACTTGAGCTGTAAACTTTCACCTAAAGCCCAATAAAAAGGAGGGAAAGAGCGAAGTAGGTAGACTTTCTGAGATTAATTTCACTTTTTGTTTATTGAGGCCACTGATGTCATTAGAATCCACCACGATAGATAATTCAAAGGGGTTGGGGGAGGAAGATACGGCAGGACAGATGGTGAGATTAGAGTTTAAGGTGCCTGTGTCAGCTCCAGATAGAAATGTCTAGTGTCTCACATGTACCTGGAAAATAGTAGGTGCTCAGCAGACATTATAAGAATCAATGTACTACTGTAGAGCTCAAGATTAGCCCTAGAGTGAAGTATATATTTGGCAGTCACAAATGTATATGTACTTGGAGCCGTGGGGGCAAATGAGAGAGACCCCAAAGAGAATATAGTCAGGAAAGGAAGAGAGGACATAGCTAAAGAATCCCCTGAGAAAAGCGAGAGTTCAGATACAGAAGAAATAAGAAGTGTGGGGAAGAAAAAACAAAACTGAGAAGGCACCAGAAAGGTCAACAGAAGAAAATATCAAAGAGTCAGAGAAGATGAGGAATGAATAGCAGCCATTGTGAATGAATAGCACAGTCTTCAGGAGAGAACTGGATGAGCTAAAAGTAGAAGTGGATCAAAAAGGAAGGCTTTTAAAGAAAGTAAAACTCCAAAGTTAAATTAAAATCCACGGTGGAGGCAATAAGAAACAAAACAGAGAGTCATCGGAAAACTAAATAGCGCATGTTAAGGACTATAAACGAGAATGAGAATGTCTAGGTTTGTGTAGAATGTTGACTAAAAGTGAGGGATTTGAAACCAGACTGTTGCTATCGGTGAATGCTGTCGTGTCGATTCTGACTCCTACAGACCCCACATGACGTAATAGAACTAGCCCATATGGGTCTTCTTGGCTATAATCTTTACGGGGGCTGATCACCAGGTCTCTCTCCCGTGGAGCCCTGAGTGGGTTCGAACCGCCAGCCTTTCAGTGAGCAGCTGAGTGCTTAACCATTGCACCACCAGGGCTCCTTGAAACTAGGTTACATGAGCTCAAGTCCTGATTCTGGCACTTTCTAGTCACATCATCTTGGGAAGAATTACTCAGTCTCTCTGACCACTGTTCCTCACGTGTGAAATGGAAATAGTAACAGATCCTACTGCTTTGGGTTATCATGAAGACTAACCAGTTAAAGCGCGTACAGTTCATAGAAGAGTGTCTAGCATTTAGTAAGTGATCAACTATTACTAGTTATCACGATAATGATTGTTTTCAAAGTGCGATGAAAAAGCACATAACGATGAAAATTCTGAAGCAATAACAGAAAAGTACAGAGACGGACCCTTAATATTTAGATAATTTGGTACAAAAGCAAAAATCAAAGTTAGCTTAGGTGAAAAAAAGTTCTTAGATGAAAAAAGCCCATGTAGATTGCAAGAGCAAGTCATGAAAATCAAGGTACAAATCCGCTATATCTCAGCAAATAAGACTACAAATAGAATTGTTCTAATTCATAAAAGTATCCCGGTAGTGGTGAGTGGTCGGTACAGTTACAAGGAAATAAAACTCAGACGGGCCTAATAAATATAAGAAACTGTAATCCACCTCACGCCAGATTAAAGAATTGCACGTTAAAGCTAAGAGATACGTATTAAACTAGCAAGTGCGGAAAGTGTGTTGAAGAGTGTAAATTGATAACAAGCGCCTTAGAAGATTGTCTGTCAGTATGTGCCAAAGCTGAATGTAGCCATACTCTATAAACCAGCAGTTCTAGTCCTGGGTATATACACAGCATAGTGAAAGATACGTGCGTCAAATGATATGTACAATAATTAGCACTGTTATTTGAAATAGCCGTAGAAAACAACTCATATGTCTACCAACAGAAGAATAGATTAATAAACTGTAGTACAGTTATAGAATGTAATATTATACAGCAAGGAAAATGAACACAGTGCTTCTACACTCATAATGCCGAGTAAAAGAAGCCAAACTCAGCAGAGTATATACTATATTACGCCATTTATGTAAAATTTTCTAAACGTTAAAACTAATCTTCAAGGAAAGACTTCAAGATAGTAGTTACCTGTGTGTGTGTGTGTGTGTGTGTGTGTGTGTGTGTAACGACAGTAAAGGGTAGTACCTGGAAAAGGGTACAAGGGACTTCTTTGGGGGTGTTGTAATGTACTATTTCTTGAGATGGTGTAGTTATATGAGTGTGCACTGTTTAAAATCCGTTCATCGGCATATACTTATGGTTTGTGCGTTTTCTATAGGTATGTTATACATTACCAAAAATATTTACTTAAAATTATCGATTTTATTGATTTAGATGATGTTACACATTGATGTATGCTTTATAAATTTTTTAACTATGTTGGTGAAGATATAGAAAACAGCCACTCTCTTTACACTTTTGGAGAGTTCCCACTTGTACAGCTTTTACAAGGTAAATTGTATGACCTAGCAAAATTTAAAGTGTGCCTGGTATTTTATCCAGAAAACCCATGCTTAGAATTTATCCTGTAAGCAATATTACATAAGTAGGTAAATAAATGCATACATACATAAGAAAGTTTATTGCAGCACTGATAGCAAAATACTGGAAACATATAAATGTTGATCAATCTGGTTAAATACATTAGGGACCAGCAGTGCAGTGGATGTAATTCAGTCATTAAAAATAATCAGTAGGTACAGGCAAATGAGTATGAAAACGGATATGAAAAGACATTCAAACTATATTAAGTGAAAAAAAAGATTAGTATAATCTCACTTCTTTATGAAAGATAATGAGAGATCAGACCAGCAAGTCAGAGACGGAAAGAGAGAGACCTGTATTCCGAAAATATGTGAAAATATAGACAAAGTTTTTAATTGGTGATTTTTACAGAAAATGAAATTGTGGTGGAGGTGGTAAGCCCGTCGTTTTCTTTTACGTTGTTTAAAAATTTACAATTACCATGTATTATTCTTATATTTTAGAAATACTAGCGACAAATGAAGACCCTTGCCAGTAAGCTGACAGACTCAATGAAGACCGCCCCACTCTTCGCCTCAAGCCTCAACTTCCTGCTTCCTCGTTTACTTCGGCCATGTTCTGATCTTGGCTTTGAACCATGACCTCAAGTTCTTGCTCCAGTTAACACTTGGCACCTTCCGTCCTGTCATCCAACAATGAACAGTTTCCAATACTTGACTCCACCTGGCCCTACCAGGCTGCCTATGACATTTACTTGCTTTCACCTGATAACTGACCTTCACTTTATTCATAAGTTGCAGGCCTCTCTTGTAGCTGTGATTTTGCTTTCACCCGCTGCTCTTTAGAATTGACAACGGTCGTAACCTTGGTTTCAGTATCTATATGACCGCTATTAAGGCCAAAGATCAATATTCAATTATAATGAACTCTTATTAAGCCAGGTTCTGCACCCAAAGAGTTGTGTAAGTTGTTTTAGCCATTCTATTATTTAACCTAATCCTGATAACCTTTTGAAGTAGGCGCTATTATTATTCCAACATTATATATAAATAAATTGAGGCACAGATTATATATGGCCTGGTGGTCAAGCGCTCAGCTGCGGACCGAAAGGTCAGCGGTTCAAAACCACCAGCCACTCCACAGCAGAAAGATGTGGCAGTTTGCTTCCATAAAGATTAGAGCCTTGGAAACCCTATGGGCAGTTTTACCCTGTCCTGTAGGGTTGCTATGAGTCAGAATCAACTCAACGGCAATGGGTAGTAAGTTTCAGAGCTGAGATTTGAACTGAGGTTCATTTTACACAGAATCCATACTTTGAACCATTAATTTGCCATATACTAGATTTTGTCCAGCCCCTATTTTATTCTGCCTCTTATTTTTATTTGTTATGTTTCTTAGTTGTAAATTTCTCCAAAGGAATAACAATATTTGGTCATTGATCTTAGAACACTGCACATACAAGTAACAGGACATCATCCCTTGAATTTGTTTCCCACTTTTGAATCTTCACTAACTTTTTCCTACTTTATGAGCTTGACTGAAACATATTAAAAATGCAATATTACTTTGCTGATGTATTACGATCATGTCAAACGTCATATTGTAAGGCATCCATAATCGAATCTTAAAAGGGTGGCTGTTAACCACAAGGATGGCACTTAGAATCTACCAGCTGCTCCTTGGAAACTCCGTGGGGCAGTTTTACTCTGTCCTATAGGGTCGTTATGAGTCAGAATTGACTCTACAGCAACGGGTTTGGTTTTCCGGTCTTAGTAGGAAATATAGTGATCAAGGAGTCAGACTAAATAGGTGCTAGTGACAAATAAAAAGCAAACGACACCTGGATGTTGAAGGAAAGGTGTATGTCAGATCATTAGCTCACCTGGATTTCTGGTTTTCAAAAGCTCCGCTACAGTCATGAAACGCTTTTGTCCACGATACATTCGGTGAAACAGGACGTTATGTGATTTGGGCGTTGTGTGAACACCGTGTTATATACAGGCAGTCCCTGGGTTACAAACATCTGACTCACTTACAACCGGTAGTTACCAGCCAACTCCTGTAAAGCCTATTATATTAAAAATTCTAGGTACATAGAATGGTTCGTAATAACAAAAGGGCACTACCTTGTGACACACATCAAAACATTATTACTATTGTATTATTATGTTAAAGATGTTTTTGTGTATCTGGAAGTGTTTCTTTAATTTTTTTATGCATAGAATTGTACACTACATACTAAGACAAGTACTTGCCCAACTGACGTCAGATACAAACCATACCTGTTAATGCGTTGGGTAAAATTTGACTCAAAGACAGACTTAGGAATGGAACTCGTATATAATCCGGCGACTCCCTGTAGTCAGGACTGACTTACAGACCAACCAGCCACTTTGCTGGAACTCTTGCTAGCAAGAACTCTTAGAAAAGAAATTTTTGAGCCTCCTTATGTAGCTGCAACTCAGCTGTGCTCCATACTAGAGCCTCCTTACCTATGCTATGGATTTTTAATTTATTTTCTCTTATTTCAAGTACTCTCCTTTTCTTCTGGTTACAGCCCATGATGGACGTGTATGAAAAAAATACATCTTTAGGAACACAGAGTTTGTTAATCTGGAGAAAACAAACAGTATATTACAGAGGAAGATTTCCTGTGTTGAAGAACAATCTGAGAAAACAGATTCCAGGACAGAAACCGACAGAAAAATCGACTATCAATACAATGCAGTTGGGGCCTTGAAAGGATATCAGACTATCCTAGTGAAGTACATAACTGTGGCTACTAAGCTGCCGTGGGAGTGATTAGAAAATATTTCCTAGAAGAAATAAAGTCCAAAGTGAATCTGACAGGCCATTCTAGAAAAGGATAAGAGCGAGAGAGAAGTCTTAGAGCCATAAAATAATGTAGGACTTCTCCTTCCTACAGAGAATGCTCAGCTGTTTGTATCTTCTCCAATGTTCCTCTCTATAAATATATGACTTCAGGGAGACATGGAAAGAAGTAAGGGTCAGAATCTCTCTTCTCTGTTTCTCCATTCAACAGTGTCCCTGTGGCTGATAAAAAGTTGTCACAGCTGTTTAGTGAATCCTGTGCGGGCCGTCACTTTGTCTTTCTCTTCTCCCTCTCAGGATTTCTCTATCGGGGTCGTGGAGCCTAGGACACCAGCTCTAGCTTCCAGGTAATGCTCAGGTGCCCAGATTTGGAGTCACAGTTAGCAAGGTCTTTCAGTGGCAGCAACATAACTGGCAACGTAAGTTATTATCCATTTGCTTCTCTTCTGTCCTTGGAGACATCCTCTGGCAAGTCCTAGAAGATATGCAAGATCACCTCTTTGCCAAATTTAGGGACACGTGCTTGTGCCAGGAGCAAAGAAACAACACTTCAATATCACCAGTGTATGGATTAAGAGGAACACTGCAATAGGAAGCGATGGGCAGGAGGGAGGTTGGCAAGTGAGAGGCAGGTTCTGGGAGGGGGGAGCTGTCTGATAAGGTCAGCAGAGAAAAATGAGAGAAAAGTGTTTCATCGCTCAGCTGATCTATTCTTGTGTGTACCTGTTAAGCTGCAAAGAACTCAAGCCAAAGCGGCCTCAGAGACCAACTCCTGGAGCACACCCACCTAGACCCAATCCTGATGATGTAAACCAAGATGGGGGTTCTCAACAGAAACCATCCGCACCAGGAGGCCATCACCATCATCGTCGCCCACATCCTCCTGAAGACCAAAAAAGACCACCCCAACAAGAAGGCAATTTAAAAAAGCATCCCTCATCTCCTGAAGACCAAAAACACTGCCCCAACAAAGAGGCTATCGCCATCGTTCTCCCACACCTCCTCCTGGAAACCAAGAAGGGAATAGATGACCAAGACCGGCCCAAAGGCAACCATCCCAGTAATCTGGAATTCAGTGGCAGGTGCGATTTAAGTGCACTTTCCGTCAAAGGTCCGAACACCTGCAGTTCTGAAACTTTAGTGAGTCTAGGAATCAGCTGGAAAAAATGTTGAAATTGCATAGTCCCGGGCTTCATTCCTAAAAAATTTTATTCAGATATTCCGGGAAAGGGCACTGTTAACAAACCCTCCAAGGTAATTCTGATGCAGAGCACATTTTGAGAGACACTGCCCAAGATTTCCCCCTATTTTCCTCTGATCGCCTGTCTTAAATTAGGTTGGTAATGGCAAAAAAGCGTAGTATTCTCTCTTGCGTTCCCTGTCTCCTCTCCTAAGACTCACTGATTTCCCAATCTCAGATCCATCTCTTAAGTTTTCACCTGACCACTGTTTGCTCAGTCCTGCCTCACACCAGCCCTCTCAGATCCAGTATATCTACTAAATAATATTTTAACTTCATGTTGCTAAATTTTATCTAGTTTTTCAAATAACCATTTTCAAATTAATACATGCTCAAAGTAAAAAAAAAAAAAAATAACAGAACAAGGAGTATGAAGTGAAGTCTTTAAGGCGTATCTCCTCCTATCCTCCCCACGTCCCTCTCCAAACCCGCCATTGTTAAGTCCCTCTTGAACATCCTGTTGGAAATATTTATGCCTTTACAAGCATATATAATACTTTTCCCGCACATGATAGCATATTTTGCATGCAGATCTGTATGTTGCTCTTTTCAAGTAACAATATTTCTTTGAAAACTTCCACATCAATTCCTAAGGATATATAGGGATCTATTGAGCCTTTTCTTTGCAATTTTATAGTATTCCATTGTGTGGCTATGCCATGACGTCTTTAACAAAACTTGTGTCAATGGATATTTAGGCTGATATCAGTTTTTCACTATTCAGAGAAGTTTTGCAAGAATTTGAAAGATTAAGATTTGCAAAATACATCTTTGAATATTTTCAATAGAAAACAAAATATTAAAAAACCTAAGAATTCTCTTTTTTTTTTTTTATTCACCTTGCAAGCAACAATTTAGAGCACATTAGCTGCTAGGTAAATGAAAGCAGTGAACAACAGAAATTAGGAAGCAAGAGGGGGTGGGAGGGAGGGAGAGAAGATGAGCTCTCAACTACCTCAATTACAGTAATACCAGCAATGGGTTAGAGACAGCCTGCCATGTCATGTCTTCCCTAAAAACCTTTTTTTTTTAATTGTTTCTTTCAGAAAATGAATAAGAAGACCACGGTCCTTCAGAAAGCCATGACGTTGGGACAAAGCAGTCACAACTCTGTCTTCAATATACCAATAAAATAATCAGCATCCAATTTCTGATTTCCATCTTTATTTCTGGGGGGTTGTCGGTCTGGAATTTGAGGGCCCTGGACACCAAAAGCATAATATAAGAACATTTGGGACCCCTTCTCCATGATGCTTCCACACAGCTTCATCGCGGGCCACTTTGCAGAAAACATTGTTGCTTTCTTCTTCATGTGGGAACCGGAAACGATCTCTCCTCTTTCCACCTGCTATTGTCTCCTCCTTCCACCTGGCTCTCTTTCCCACAACCTAGCTGCCACTGAGAGTTCGTTTTTCTTCCCTCTCACGGTTTCTATGGCACACATAAAATTTTCAAAATTATTTCTAGGTGTCTTACTGGCATTCTAGTAATTTTAGGGAAACAAGGTAAATATAACACATGACAAAGTTGCAAAGGCTGAGGAAATCCCCCAAATTTCCAAGATAGTTCATCCGGTCTCTAGGAAATCAGTGTCATTGTAGGTCTCTTACTCCTCCAACACATTATACCCCCATTTTCCCTTTTTTATCATCACTCATTCTCTCCCTCTCTAGGTTCCCACCATCCTTTCGCAAAATCGGAGTGAATTTCAAAAAGGAGACGGCATAAGGTATGTTAAAGAACAAAGACTTTGGCGTCCTTCTGACATGAGTCTAAGTCCTAACTCTTTTGCTTACTAGTTGTGGACTTCTGGCAAGTTATGTAAACTCTCAGAGCCTCAGTTTTCTCAGCTGTGTAATGGGGATAATAATAACGCTACCTACGTCAAAGGATGAAAAGTATCGAGATATCACGCAGAAAAACCCAGCACAGATTGCCTTCACCATTTCCTAATAATTATTTTAGGTAAGAACAATAAACCTGAAATAAGAAGGAATGAAATGCCCCAAATTAAAATGTTTAAGCGTTAATTAAAGGTCTAATCAGAATTAGTCTCCGACAATCTTTCAGATTTTAAAAGAAACGAAAGAGATCACTCTGTCAATATTTTATAAATAGTTTTGCCTTACAAATTTTTTGTGAAAGTGTTATTGGTTTTTAAAAAAGCATCTGCTAGTCTATTGTTTAATACCGGAGTTAAATTCATGACAACCTGAAATGGAACGTTTTCTTCAACGTCTACCAAATCAGGGAGGTGTTAGTCAACACAGCGAAGTATTGCCTACATAATGTCAAAGTTTGTTCACCACCCAAATGACAGGAAAGTGTTTAGAAGGAAAAAATAGGAAAACAATCTAATACATAACACATTCCATGGCTGGTTATTAGACTAAAAGAATAAAGGAACAGATATCTTCTAATTCGTATCTAGACAATATCAGAAAACCATGCAAACTTTAGAAATGACAAGGGAGACTAAATGCAGATACACTGATTTTCAAAACAATAAAATAACACGATGTAAAACTCTATTCTGATATAAGATTTTCAATGACATGGACGTTGTCTTAGTTATCTAGTGCCGTTATAACAGAAATGCCACAAGTGGATGGCTTTAACAAAGAGAAGTGTATTCTGTCACTGTCTAAGAAGCTTGAAGTCCAAATTCAGGGCGCCAGCTCCAGGGCAAGGCTCTCCCTGCCTGTCGACGCTGGGGGAAGGTCCTCGTCATCATGATCGAGGACCTTCTCGGCACAGGGACCCTAGGTCCAAAGTACGCGCTATGATCCCTGTACTTCTTTTTTGGTGATATGAGGTCCCTCTGTCTCTTCCCTCTCTTCCGTCTCTTATATCTCAAAAGAGATTAATTTAAGACTCAGTCTTGTAGATTGAATCCTGCTTCGTTAACACAGCTACAACTAATCCCACCTCGTTAACATCTTAGAGGTAGGATTTACCACATAAAAGAAAATCACCTCAGATGACAAAAAGGTGGACAATCACATCACACTGGGAATTGTGGTCCAGCCAAATTGACACACATATTTTTGGGGGACACCGTTCAATCCAGGACAGACATTTTTCCAAGATTATGTAAATTACCAAATTTAACTCGAGAAGCTTAGGAAAACTTGAATAGAAAATAGACTAGAAAGAAATGGAAGTGGCTAGAAAACTGTCTCTAATAACCATCACTATCATCTCCAAAGTCAATGGACATAGCCAAGTTTATTATTCAATTTTTATATCATAAAAGTATACAGAATTCTTGTAATAATTCAATGGTTCTAGAACACGGAAAAGGTTTAGAAGTTTCTGAATTCATTCTGTGAGCTTCACAAAACAAAATATACAGACCCTCAGAGGTACTCCATTAGGAAAAATCTTCAGTAACATTTAAACAAGCCAACACGGTGTTAAAAGTTGATAAAGGACTGCAAGGATGGTTCGATATTAGGAAACTGGCCCTGTCCTCGTGACAGCCTCAACAATTTCAATGAGAAGCTTAAAACATCCGAAGGGAACTCTCTCACCTTCACCACTACCACGTTGACCAAACTACGTGCAACTATCGTCCTGTTCTCTAGCTTCCTGCCAGTTACTGTGGGTGAAGCCTGCTTTCACGCTCGATTCCATATTATGTTGTCTAGTCAAAGGTTTTGCTTCGGCAATTATGCACCTTTCGCCTCTGCACCTTCCATTTTCTGCCACTTTATGGGATCATTCCAATCAGTGCCAGGAAAAAAAAGAAGCAAAGCAGGCGCCATCTATGGCCACCCTGTGGGTATGAGAATACAACTGTGTGCCATAGAGTTTGGATGGCTGGTTGTTTGAAAGTAGATTGTTAGGCCTTTCTTTCAAGGTACCACTGGGTAGAGTCAAACCACCAACCTTTCTTTTGATGGGTAGCCGAGCGCCATTCAGGGACTCCTTCAGTCATCACAAACCTGCTTGGATATCTCCCATTGTTACCAAGGTCTCCCTAGGCCCTTAATGCTCCTGCATCGACCACCCTTTTTCTGTCATCTTTATTGCAAAATTCCTTAGAAAAGATGTCTCTAGTTACTGCCCTCCACCTCTTTACCTCCCATTTTCTCCTCCACATAGAGGCTTTAGTACTCACCACCTCACTTTTGTCAAAGTCACCTGTGACCTTCACGCTACCAAATTCAATGCTCAGTTCTGAGTTCTCATTTCATTTTACGTCTCAGCAGTTTAACACCATAGATTACTCCCTTCTTTTTAGAAACACTTTACTAACAGCTTCTGGGACATCCCAGTCTCCTGGTTTCTCTCCTACCTCCCTTTCTTCTCTCCTGCAACCACCAGCTCATCCCTCCCCTAGTCCTCCCCGCCTCAGTAAGTGGCATCTACATTCGTCCATTTCCTCAAGTCAACTAGGAGTCACTCGAGACGCCTCTCTTTTCCTCACACACCACTGTATATCTGGTTCAACTGTGAAGTTCGAGTATTATTATTAGTTGTTCTTGAGTCTGCTCCAACTCATAGCAACTCCATGAAAAAGAGACTTAAACAGTGCCCAGTTCTGCACCATCTTCACGATCATTGGTATGCTGGAGTCCATTGTTGCAGCCACTGTGTAGTTTGAGTGCCTTCCTCCTTGGAGGTGGGGAGGCGCTATATCAAACAAGATTCTACTGTGATTCATTTGCACTGGCTAGTTTTGGGAAGAGATCATCAGGTCTTTCTTCCTCGTTTGGAAGCTCCACTAAAGCTGTCCACCATGGGTGAACCTGCTGATACTCGCAATACTATTGGCGTAGCATCCAGTATCATAGCAACATGCAAGCACCTTCAGAGACAAACTGACTGCCAGGTGGTGGCCCGTTCTATTAGCACTACCTTCAAATTCATCCCAAGTACAACTTTTCCTCAGCAGTTCTATCTTTATCGGTCTATCTAAGCATCGTTTCTATCTCACTCTAATAGCAGTTCCCCTCTTGTCCCCACCCCTACCACAGGCAATTCTCCACAGAAGTATCGTTTTAGGATCATGTCACTCTTCTTGTTAAAAATTTCCAGTGGAGAAAAATGGTGCTCTAGGCAGAAGCACCACACCGTCCCTCCACAGCAAAGATCCAAAAAACTAAGCCGAACAGAGAATACAACAATCCTGAAACCCTCAAACATCAAATAAAGAGATAAAGAACTCAGCCAAGCACCAAATGGAGTGAGAAAACTGATGGAGAACTGAGCGCGAGGAGAGGTTCATGCAGAGGTCCCCTACCAGCAAACGGGGCGTGGACCCGCCATCTTGGACTCCTGTTGGAGACCAGCAAACAGGGGGTACGAGAAAGCAGCTTCACGGAGCTTCCAGCAGGAGACAAAACAACCGATAATTGGCGATATACGCTTTCCCACCCCACACCCTTCTTCACCCCGACTCGGCCTCATCTGTTTCCTGGGGCCACAGTCTCTTGACCAGGAAACAGCGGCTGCTTGGATTCCACACACCGAAACGGGTGGCTCTCTGGGTGCCGTTTGTTGGCTGCTGGTGTTGCTTTTTTTCTTCTTTCTGCTTCTTTTGATTTCTTACTTGCCTCTCGCCACCTCCCCCTCCCTTCACTCAAGTACCTGGCTCTGTGCGCCATCTTTGCTTCTTCTGAAGGGCTGCGGAGCTCCGTTCAAGCGTGGAGCTGTTTCCCGGATTGGGCTGCTGCGCTGGTGGGATCCCGGGGCTTTTGTTCATTTGTTTGTTTTGAATTGTTTGTTTGTTTCTTTTCCTTTTCTTGAGCTGGGAACCCTTTCTGGCCAGGCTGAGTTGTGTGGCAGGGAGACTCCCCTTCGGCTTCCACAGACGTGCAGAGAGATCCCTGAGAGGATTTCTGTTTACGTTGGTTTTTTTTTTTTTCCCTGTTTCTTTGGGGGCCTTTCTTGTATTGTTTTTTTTTTTTTACTTTGTTTTGTTTTCTTTTTCCACTTTTTCCCTTTATGTCTTTCTTAATTTCTCCGTTTCTCGTCTCTCTATATCCTCATTCTCTTTCTGTTGCCTGAATACTTGGCGTTCTATACCTGTACGCCTTCTAGCCAGGCTGTACTGCAACACCTGAGAGCAACTTCCCCAGAGTTCATTGCTGCACCAGTGGGATCCCTGGGAACTTTGCAGTCTTTAGCCTTTCTGATCCTTATTTATTCATTCTTTTGTTTTCTTCCTCTTCCCCTTTCTGTTTTTCCACATTTCATAGTCTCTCATCTCTCCACTCCAACGGCAAGCTCCCCTAGCATTCTTTTTTGATTTTTGTATGTTTTTAGCTCCTGTTCCTCTCTCCTCTCTCCCATATTCAGCTTAGCTCCACACATAACAGTCTCCCCACTGCATCCTGCCTACCTGTACCGTGCTCTTGACATCATACTACCAAGCCACACAGGGATGGCCTACTGGAATCTGCCCT
This sequence comes from Dugong dugon, assembly GCA_030035585.1. Lineage (NCBI taxonomy): Eukaryota > Metazoa > Chordata > Mammalia > Sirenia > Dugongidae > Dugong > Dugong dugon. The sequence continues at coordinate 15,984 of JASCZL010000090.1, forward strand.
GCCCTGATTACCGACACATGCTGGTGGCTGTAATAAGTGCCACAAACAAACTGTCCCAGTAACTCCTCTTCAGCTAGACCTGCCCTGCCATACCATATCTGAGTGACTGACCCTGCCAGTTGAAGAAGGATGCAAAAAGTATTGTGCCCACAGATGAGCAAACAACAAAGAACACACAGTCTTCCTGCTCAGACCTAGTCAAAGTTTTTTTAAAAAAAGGGATGAAACAAACAAATCTACAATCAATAAATGAGAAGAAAACTACTGAATGCCCCGAAGACAGCAGACAATAAAAAACATTTGCAAAAATTGACAGGATGGTTCCAGTAGGCATCCAATATAAAACACCAGATGATGCTCCTCTAAAAGAAAATGCACTAGAACTACATGATAGGGAATTCAAATCTCTAATACTCAGAATTCTCCAAAAATTGAGGCAAAAAGCTGACAAACATAAGGAAAAAATAGACAAATTCATGGAAAATATGGACAAAGTTGGAAGAATTCAGGAAAATAATTCAGGAACAAAATGCCAAAATAAATTCACAACTAGAAATTATACAAAGACAACAATTAGAAATCCAAAGGATAAACAACAAGATTTCAGAAATGGACGATGTCATAGAAGGGCTGAGAAGCAGATTTGAAACGGTGGAAGACAGGATAGTGGAATTGAAGACAAACACTTGGATACAACTCTGTTTCAGGAAAACTCAGAAAAGAACAAAGACAAATGAAGAGACCCTGAGAGTTATGTGGGACACGATCAAAAGCAAAAATCTTCGAGTGATTGGAATTCCAGAACAGGGGGAAAAAACCAGAAAAAACTGAAGGAATCATTGAGGAACTGGTGACAGGAAACTTCCCCAATATCATGAAAGATGAAAAGATGGCCATCCAAGAAGCTCAACGAACCCCATATAGAAGAGACCCCCAAAAGAAAATCACCAAGGCATATCATATTCACACTTGCCAAAACCAAAAACAAAGAATCTGAGAGCAGCTCGTGAAAAACAAGAAGTCACATACAGAGGAGAAACCATAAGACTAAGCTCAGACTATTTGGCAGAAACCATACAGGCAAGAAGGCAATGGGATGACATATATAAAATCTTGAAAGACAAAAAATTCCCAGCCAAGAATAATATATCCTGCAAAACTCTCATTCAAATTTGATGGTGAAATTAGGTCATTTCCAGATAAACAGAAATTCAGGGAATATGTAAAAGTCAAACCAAACTTACAAGAATTATTAAAGCGAGTTCTTCGATCTGAGAACAAACACCTTCAGCCCACAGGCAGAACCTAGGACACCAGATCATACCAGCCAGATACCAATCTAGGAAATGAACTCTCGAGAACTATCCAAAACCCAAAGAAATACAACAGGGAATCAGAGCAGTTAATCAGTAAATGACAACAACATCAAAACAACAAAAGAGGGAATAAACGGCATAGCTATAGAACCTTCTAATGGAGAAGAAGGTAAGGCGATACCAAGTCATGGTAGACTGCTTCAAGCTTAGAAAGATAAGGGTAAAATTTATGTTACCACAAAGGCAGTTAACAAACATACACATAAAAAAAAAAAAAGAGGAAAAACATAGTCTCAGCAAAAACAAAACCTACAAAAACAAAAGAAATGAAAAAACAAATCCACAAACAAAAGTAACTCAGCACAAGAGAGTAAGAAGAAAAAAGGAAACGTCAGCACCATGACAAAAACACTACAAAATGACAGCAACAAACCCACATCTATCAATAATTACACTGAATGTAAACGGACTCAATGCCCCATAAAGAGACAGAGAGTGACAGAATGGATAAGAAAACGGGATCCATCAATATGCTGTCTACAGGAGACACATCTTAGAAATGAAGATGTGAATTTATTAAAAGTCAAAGGTTGGAAAAAAATATATGAAGCTAACAACTACCAAAAAAGAGCCACAGTGGCAATACTAATCTCACGTAAAATAGATTTTAAAATGAAATCTACCATAAAAGACAAAGAAGGACACTATATAATGATTAAGGGGACGATCCATCATGAAGACATAAGCATAATAAACACCTACGCACCCAAAGACAGGCTCCAAAAGACATAAAACAAACTCTAATGACACTGAAAAGAGAAATTGACAGTTCCACAATAATAGTAGGAGACGTCAACACACCACTCTCAGTAAAGGACAGAACAACTAAGAAGAAACTCAGCAAAGATACAGAAGATCTAAAGGGCACAATCAGCCAACTTGACCTCCTAGACATATATAGAACACTCCATCCAACCACTGCAAAGTACACATTCTTTTCCAATGCACATGGAACATTCTCCAGAATAGACCACACTTAGGCCACAGAACAATCCTCAACAAGATCCAAAACGCTGAAATAATTCAAAGTATCTTCTCTGACCACAATGCCAACAAGGTAGAAATTAACAATAGAAAGAGCAAGGAAAAAAAATCAACTACATGGAAACTGAATACTACCCTGCTTACACATCAATGGGTAATAGAAGAAATCAGAGATGGAATCAAAAAGTTCCTAGAATCAAACGAGAATGAAAACACATCCTAGCAAAACCTTTGGAACACAGCAAAGGCAGTCCTCAGAGGGCAATTTTTAGCAATAGATGCACACATCAAAAAAGAAGAAAGGGACAAAATCAAAACATTAACTACAGAACTTAAACAAATAGAAAGAGAACAGCAAAAAAGGCCACAACAACCGGAAGAAAGGAAATAGTAAAGATCAGATCAGAAATAAATGCATTAGAGAACAGAAAAACAATAGAAAGAATCAACAAAACCAAAAGTTGGTTCTTTGAAAGAATCAACAAAATGGACAAACCACTGGCCAGACTGACAAAAGAAAAACAGGAGAGGAAACAAATAACCCAAATAAGAAATGAAATGGGGGACATTACAACAGACCCAACGGAAATAAAACGGATTATAACAGAATATTTTGAAAAACTATACTCCAACAAATTTGAAAACCTAGAGGAAAGGATAAATTTCTAGAAACACACTACCTACCCAAACTACAACAAAGTGATGTTGAAAATCTGAACAGACCCATAACAAGAGAAGAGATTGAAAAGATAATAAAAACACTCCCAACCAAAAAAAGGCCTGGCCCAGATGGCTTCCCTGGAGAATTCTACAAAGCATTTACAGAAGAGCTTGTACCACTACTACTCAAGCTATTTCAGAGCATAGAAGAGGAAGCAACACTTCCAAATTCATTCCATGACGCCAGCATAACGCTGATACCAAAACCAGGGAAAGATGTCACAAAAAAAGAAAATTACAGACCAATATATCTCATGAATATAGATGCAAAAATTCTCAACAGAATTCTACCCAATAGAATTCAGCATCATATCAAAAAAATAATACACCACGACCAAGTAGGATTCATACCAGGTATGCAAGGCTGGTTCAACATTAGAAAATCAATCAACATAATCCACCACATAAATAAAAGCAAAGCAAAGAATCACATGATCATCTCAGTTGATACAGAAAACGCATTTGACAAAGTCCAAAACCCATTCCTGATAAAAACTCTCAATAAAATAGGTATAGAAGGGAAATTTCTCAACATCATAAAGGGCGTCTATGCAAAAACAATGGCCAAATTCATTCTTAATGGAGAGAGGCTGAAAACAGTTTCCTTGAAAACAGGAAGAAGACAAGGATGCCCTTTATAACCACTCGTATTTAACATTGTGCTGGAAGTTCTAGCTAGAGCAATAAGGCAAGAAAAAGAAATAAAGGGCATCCAAATTGGTAATGAAGAAGTTAAACTGTCCCTGTTTGAAGATGACATGATACTATACACAGAAAACCCTAAAGACTCCACGAGAAATCTCCTGGAACTAATAGAAAGATTCAGCAGAGTAGCAGCATACAAGCTAAACATTCAAAAATCAGTTGGAGTCCTATACATCAATAAGGAGAACGATGAAAAGGAAATCAGAAAAACAATACCATTTTCAATAGCCCCTAAAAAGATAAAATACTTGGGAATAAATCTGACCAGGGATTTAAAAGACCTATACAAAGGAAACTACAAAACACTCCTGCAAGAAACCCAAACGTATCTAGATAAATGGAAGAATATAGCATGCTCATGGACAGGCAGACTCACCATTGCGAAAATGACAATTCTACCCAAAGCAATTTACAAACACAATGCAATCCCGATCCAAATACCAACAACATTCTTCAAAGAGATGGAAAAACTCATCATTAACTTTACACGGAAAGGGAAGACGCCCCGAATAAGTAAAGCACTACTGAAGAAGAAGAATAAAGTTGGAGGACTCACACTGCCTGACTTCAGAACCTTCTATACAGCTACAGTAGTCAAAACAGCCTGCTACTGGTACAACGACAGATCCATTGCCCAATGGAACAGAATTGAGAACCCATATGGAAATCCATCCACCTACGGTCACCTGATCTTCGACGAGGGCCCAAAGTCCATCAAATGGGGAAAAGACAGCCTTTTTAAACAACTGGTGCTGGCAAAACTGGATATCCATCTGCAAAAAAAATGAAACAGGACCCATACCTCATGCCGTATACAAAAACTACTTCAAAATGCATCAAAGACCTGAATAGAAAGCCTAAAACTATAAAGTTCATAGAAGAAAAACTAGGACCAACACTTCAGGCCTTAATACATGGCATTAACAAACCATAGCCATCAATGCACAAAACCCAATAGATAAGCTAGATAACTGGGATCTTCTAAAAATCAAACGCCTATGCTCTTCAAAAGATTTCACCAAAAGAGTAAAAAGAATACCTACAGACTGGGAAAAAATTTTTGGACAGTACAGGACAGACAAAGGTCTAATCTCCATCATCTACAAGAAAATCCAACACCTCTACAACAAAAAGACAAATAATGCTATTAAAAAATGGGCAAAGGAAATGAACAGACGCTTCACCAAAGAAGACAGTCAAATGGCCAACAGACACGTGAGGAAATGCTCGCGATCACCAGCCATTAGAGAAATGCAAATTAAAACCACAATGAGATACCATCTCACCCCGGCATTACTGGCACGAATCAAAAACACTGGAAATAACAATCGTTGGAGGGGCTGCGGGGAGATCGGAACATTTATGCACTGCTGGTGGGAATGCAAAATGATACAACCATTTTGGAAAATGATCCACATTTCTGCCTCTTCCCAGGAAAGGTGATCTAATGGGATGCAGAAATTATCAAACAGTGTCATTAACATCACGTGCAGGTAAAATATTCTGAAGCTCATTCAAAAGCAGGTGCAGCAGTATACCCACAGGGAATGGCCAGCAATTCAAGCCCTATTCAGAAGAGGACATGAACGAGGGATATCTTTGCTGATATCACATGGATCTTCGCTGAAAGCAGAGAATACCAGAAAGAA